>JAPXFY010000023.1:182597-187597 GCA_030674185.1 Monoplex corrugatus
GGGTGTGTATGTGTGTGCGTATTTTGTGTACTTGCTTGTGTGTGCATGTATGTATGTATGTGTGTGTGTGTGTGTGTGTGTGTGTGCGTGCGCGCGTGTGTGTGTGCGTGTGTGTGTATGTGCGTGTGAATGTGTGTGTGTGTATGTGTGAGTGTGTGTGCTCCATATCTTTGCATGTGTATACGCTCTAGCACTCAGACAAGCGTGTGTGTGCTTGTGTTTTTGAATCGTGCATATGATTTATGAGTGCACGTGTACGCATTCGCCTACGTGCATGTTGACACCACATATATGGGTACACCAGCGTGCACACCTCCGGTCATACATACATCTATGTTTTTTTTTTTTTTTCCCAGAGTTCTGGTATTTTTCGGATGCTTGCATGCGAAGTTGCATTGCCCACACTGTGCAGACAGTCTGTCGCTGCACAGTGTGCGCATTCCGTTTTCAGCAAGCGTGCATGCTGAGCGCTTACATGTTTCCACGAGCCACCGGACGCTGACATTTTTTTCCCATGATTTTTAACGTGTGCCTTCGATGTTCTGCCAGTCTCTGTATACAGACAATGGGGCTGGGAGGGGGAGGTTACGCACTAACAGATCAGCACACATGTTGCCCTGAGAAACAGGGAGGTAACAATGCAGGATCGAACCCGGACCTTTCGACTAGATGCTCGATGTCTTACCCGCTTGACTATTATGGGCCGTGACTATGGTTTCCAGACGTGCCTCTCTGCCCTGCAAACGGCATCACGCGGGCCGTAGGAGACCACACATACTGTTACACGTTCCACGTGGAGCCAGCCACGTGGTATCAGGCTGCCTCGCTGTGCCGCCGTCAGAGCTTCAACACGAGTCTGGTTAGCGTGCTGAGCAAAGATGAGCAGGACTTCATCGTTCACACCATCAAGAGTGACCCCGGTACGATAAACGTTTTCTTTGTTTTCTTTGTTCATGTAAATGACACGGAAAATTGCAGTCCAAATAATCTTACCTTGTAGGTTGAGTGTTTCTCGCACCTCCCCATTCTTCAACATCAGAAATCTTTATCCAAGTGACTGTCAGCGTTCGAGCAAGTCATCAACATCATGTGTGTCCTGCCACATGGCATTGGTGATCATGGCCCTCCATACTAATCTATCTCTTGTCACTGCAAGTACATCTCCCACCCTCTCTGTCCTCAGCCATCCTGCACGTCCGTCCAATATTTTCTCCCTGGGTCTACCTGATGTTCTCTTTCCCTCCAGCTTTCCTGTTGTGACCAGGTACTCAAATTCCTCTTTCCTCATAAGATGGCCGATAAATGTTGCCTGTCTTTTCCTAATCTTCTTTTTAATTGATCTTCTTGTGTCTGCCTCCTTCAAGAATGTCTCGTTTGTTTTCTTTGCTGTTTCAACATTCTTCTTAGAAACCACATTTTAGTTGCCTCAATTTTGTTCTGATTTTGCGTGTTGACTGTACTCGCCTCACAAACACACTACAATATCGGTTCTATGTGACGCTCAAGAGCTCTCTTCCTGACGTTAATCCATAGGCATTTGTCGGTTCGATCGCTTTCCATCTTCGTGAATGCCGTCTTGGCCCGGAGGAGTGTGCTGGCTATTTCCGATGTGCATCTGCCGTGTGGTGAGATGACCGTTCCCAGATATTTTAAACTTATCAGCCTGTCTTAAAGTTGTGCAATTTGCTATTATTTTGCATGAGGGGATTTCTTGTTTTTTTACTGATTACTTTGACTTCAGTCTTCTTGCTATTTAGGTCCAGCCCTTTATTTTTGTTTTCTATTTCTATTATATTTACAAGGTTTCGTTGGTCTTTTTCATTTTCTGCAGTTAGCACGGTGTCATCTGCGTAACGTGTGTTGTTTATCATTTTCCCCCTACCTTTATCCCAGAGCATTCTTCTAGGTTTCTCATGATGGCTTTGCTGTACAGTGAAAACAAATCTGGTGACAGAACAGAGCCCCACCTAACACATCTTTTGATATTTTAGAAACAGCTCACATCGTTGTCTAGCATCATTGCTATTGTTTGTTCCCAATACTTATTTCTTATCACTCTTAGATCTGTTCCATCAATATTGAGCCTTTCTTGCTGGTTGATCAATTCTTCGTGTCTCACCCGATCAAAAGCCTTGGTATAATCAACAAAGCATAAATATAAATCCTTATATAACTCGATGGACCTCTCTTTGATAGTTCTTAGGATGTACATGTATATGGCAATAATAGTTCCTTTCCTTTCGACAAATCCACACTGTTCATCTGCTATTTTTGTTTTGATTCTGATTTTCAATATGAGTGATATCAGACACTTACCACGGTGTGTGTATATATGTGTGTACGTGTGTGTATGTGTGTGTGTATGTGTGTGTGTATGTGTGTATGTGTATATGTATGTATGTATGTATGTATGTATGTATGTATATGTATGTATGTATGTATGTATGTATATGTGCATGTATGTATGTATGTATGTATGTGCGTATGTGTGTATCAACATATGTACGTGTGTATGTGCGCATGATTGTGTTTGTGTGCGTTCATGTGTGTGTGTGTGTGTGTGTGGTGTGTGTGTGTGTGTGTGTGTGTGTGTGTGTGTGTGTGTGTTTGTGTGAGTTTGTGTGTGTATTTTTGTGTATATATGTGTGTTTGTGCAGTCAGGTCGAATAGATGTATCCGCTACTGGTAACCTGGAACCCAGTACTACCTGTCACAGGGTCGAATTGCTGGCGACTAAACCAGCACCCCCACCAGTCCTCTCAGGAGGATGGTGAGGAGGGTGGCTAGAAACCCTGGTGGAATTAAATTAGATCCATCAAAGGGCGCCAGCTCTGAAGAGCTACCGTGGCCATCTAGCTAAGGGAGTAAACCCTGACAGTAAATCCGGTGTGGGGCCCCTAAGGCAGTTGGATGGCAAACTTTGTCACTTTCCGGCAGCTCCTGCAGCCGCGTTGGCACCAAAACGTAACAGCCCTGCTGTTCCTTTGGATCTGTCAGCGAGGTGGAGAGGGGGGACAAGTTGCATGGGCAACAGCCTGTCTTCCGTATTACACAGCCCAGGCTTACATCCGTACATTCATCCACAAACACTCTGCAACTACGACCTGGAGAGGACACTCCAGCCTCGCTACTAACACTAGTGTCGGCACAACACGGGAAGCAACAGATACCGGTGATAAGTCGTTGCTCAACTGGCGTAGAGCTGACGCCAGGGGTTGCTTTTGACGTGGGAGAGACCTTCGTGTCTTACTGGACAGCTACCGCCCGCCTAAGCTGGGCAGCCCCCAGCCAATCAGGTGCTGTCCCGCCACGACCTGCCTTCTTCACTGGGTGCATGAAGATTAGGAGAAAATCTGACAAGCAGGTCGTTAACTACCGCACCAGGCAAAAAGAAAAATTAAAATTCAGAAAAAGGATCAGCAGTGAATCTGGGCTGTTGGAATGTCCGAACAATGATGCCTGGGCTCTCCCAAGATCTGCAAGACATCAGCGACGTCAGAAAAACGGCCGTCATAAACAGCGAGCTAAAGAGACTCAATGTGGACATTGCCACTCTGCAGGAAACACGGCTGGGTGACTCAGGAACACTGAAGTAAAGGGACAAACACCTTCTTCTGGCAAGGAAAGAGTTCTGATACCCCAAGAGAGTACGGAGTAGGCTTTGCAGTAAGGAACAGCCTGCTGAACATGATTGAACCAGGCAGAGGCGGTTCTGAGCGACTCTTGACTCTCCGCCTCAACACCACCGAAGGCTATGTCACTCTCATCAGCGTTTATGCCCCAACTCTGTCCGCCTCTCTAGACGCCAAGGATGAGTTCTACGAAAATCTTGCATCAACCATAAGGAACATCCCCAGGATAGAACAACTTGTTCTCCTGGGCGACTTCAACGCCAGAGTGGGTGCAGACAATGACTCATGGCCCTCCTGCCTCGGTTCCTTTGGAGTGGGGAAAATGAATGAGAATGGACAGCAACTGCTTGAGTTTTGCGCCTGCCATGAACTGTGCATCGCCAACTCCTTCTTCAAGACGAAGCTACAACACAAAGTCTCCTGGAGGCATCCCCGCTCAAAACATTGGCACCAACTGGATTTGATCCTAGTAAGACGTGCTGCTATCAAAAACGTTCTCCACACTCGCTCTTATCACAGCGCAGACTGCGACACAGACCACTCTCTGGTATGTTGCAAGATCAGGCTGCAACCAAAGAAGTTCCACTGCTCAAAGAAACAAGGGAACCCTCGCATTGACGTCAGCAAGATGTCTCAGCCAGATCTTGTAGAACAGTTCGCAGAGGCCTTTGAGAGAGAATATGATGCGTTGCAGCCCAGAGACTCTGCCACAGAGAGATGGGAAACGCTACGAGACACCATGCACCGCATTGCTATGGCCACCTTTGGGAAGAAAACTGTGAAGTCCCACGACTGGTTTGAGGCCAAATCATCAGAGATGACTCCCATTGTTGAGGCCAAGCGCGCCGCACTCACTGAGTATAAGCGGTCACCCAGTGAGAAGAGCCTGCAAATCCTCAGGGCTGCCAGGAGCAAGGTTCAGCTTAACGCCAGGCGCTGCGCAAACGAGTACTGGACAGAGCTCAGCAAAGAGATACAGAGTGCTGCTGAAAGAGGCAACATCCGAGGAATGTATGATGGCATCAAGAAGGCACTGGGACCAACACAGAGCAAGACCGCCCCCCTCAAATCCTCCACTGGGGAAGTAATCAGCGATACTCCATACAGAACATGGTGTCCCCCTCAGCCCTCGATGCCATCAAGTGCATGCCGGTAATGGAAGAACTTGACGCAGAGCCAACTGTGGACGAACTCAGCAAGGCCATTGATAGCACCTGGCAACGACCGAATTCCCCCAGACCTCATCAAGCACTGCAAGACTTCTCTTCTGCACCTTTTGCACGCAGTCCTCTGTCAGTGTTGGAATGAGGGAGATGTACCGCAGGACATGAGGGACACCAAGATCGTCACCCTGTACAAAAACAAGGG
>JAPXFY010000023.1:195097-197597 GCA_030674185.1 Monoplex corrugatus
ACGAGCATGTAGGAGAGGACCACGAGCATGTAGGAGGGGGCGGAGAATCCTGACACCGATAACAAGAATGGCTGGCTGGAACGTCCAAATTCGGTTGGAGAAGTCAATGGAGATGATATCCCAAAGCTCACTGAGGGTGACAGCTAGACAGATTTGCTTTTCAATTTCTGGTTTTCTTGAAGTTTCTTGGAGGCAAGGTTAGGCTTGTAAAGAGATCAGGCAGAGGCAGTGCCAGTCACAATAATGTTTATGAAGTGCACATGTATTGAAGATGGCACGCTTATCATGGAAAAATACAAAATATTAGACAGATGGGGAGAGTACATTAAAGACCTTTTTGAGGATGACAGAAACGAAGAACACATTATAAAAAATGAACTTTGAAGGACCACCCATAATGAAAGATGAAGTTAGAGCAGCACTGAAAAAGATGAAACCAGGAAAAGCTCCAGGACCAGACAACATTACTACAGAGATGACTGAAGCCCTGGAGAAATTTGGCACAGAAAAAATAACAGTCCTCCTAAATGAAATTTATGACACTGGAAAAATCCCCAAAGATATGTTAAAATCAATTTTCATTGCACTTCCAAAGAAGACAGGGGCTACAGAATGCGAACTCCATCGCACAATCAGTTTCATGAGTCATGTAACAAAAATCCTGTTAAGAATAATCATGATGAGGACAAGGAATAGAATCAAAAGAGAAATAGCAGAAGAACAGTGTGGATTTGTGGAAGGGAAGGGAACTATTAATACCATATACATCCTAAGAACTATCATAGAGAGGTCAATTGAGATGAATAAGGATTTGTATTTATGCTTTGTTGACTATACCAAGGCTTTCGATCGGGTACGACATGAAGAATTGGTCAACCAACTGGAGAGACTCAATGTTGATGGAAAAGATCTACGAATAATCAGGAATATGTACTGCAATGAGAATAGAAAACAATATAAGCTCTTTCCAAAACCTCAAAAGAGGAGTGAGATAGGGTTGTGTTTTGTCACCAGATCTGTTTTCACTTTACAGCGAAAACATCATGAGAAACCTAGAAGAAGACCCTGGATTAAAGGTTGGAGGGAAAATGATAAACAACATTCGGTATGCAGATGACACCGTGCTAACTGCAGAAAATGAAAGGGATCTACAAAACCTTGTGAATATGCTAGAAATAGAAAGCAAAGGTAAGGAGTTGCAACTAAACAGCAGGAAGACTGAAGTCATGGTGATCAGTAAAAAACATGAAATCCCCTCATGCAAAATGACAGCAAATGGCACAACCTTGACACAGGTTAATAGGTTCAAATACCTGGGAACGGTCATTTCATCAGACGGCAGATGCACATCGGAAATAGCCGGCAGAATCGGTCAAGCCAAAACAGCATTCAAGAAGATGACAAGCATTCTTACCAACAAATGCCTATCAATTAACATCATAAAGAGAGTCATTGAATGTTATATAGAACCAATACTGTTGTACGGATGCGAGGCGTGGACAGTCAGCAAGCAAAGCCAGAGCAAGATTGAGGCAGCCGAGATGTGGTTTCTAAGAAGAATGTTGAGAGTTCCATGGACAGCAAAGAAAACAAACGGGACAGTCTTGATGGAGGCAGACACAAGTAGATCACTCATAAGGAAGATTAGGAAAAGACAAGCAACATTTATAGGCCATTTTATGAGGAAGGGGGATTTGGAGCACCTAGTCACAACGGGAAAGCTGGAGGGAAGGAGAGCACCAGGTAGACCCAGGGAGAGAATGCTGGACGGACTTGCAGAGTGGCTGGGGTTGAGGAGGGTGGGGGAGATGCTGGGGGCAACGAGAGATAGAGATGGTTGGAAGTCCATGGTCGCCAACGCCATGCGGCAGGGCACCTGATGATGATGATGATGATGATGATGATGATGATGATCGACATGACACTCCCTTCCCCGACCCTCCATTCTGTTCTATGTGAAGTGCAGCGAACATTCTTAAACACAGACCGTTTGCGCTATGCAAATGGGATTATTATTGTAAATTCTTTTGTGCTCCATTGCGCGAGTCCCTGATGGTTTTGAATTGTTCTGAAATGTTTAATTTCAATTCAGTTTAATTGGTAAAAAGCTGATTTTCATTTGGGATGAAACCTTTCTCTTTCTCTTTGCTTCTGCCTGTCTGTCTGTTTCTCGCTCACTGTATTTCTCTGTCTCATCTACCTTTCCCTCCCTCTCTCTTCTCTCGTTCCCCTCTGTCTCTCTCTCTCTGTCTCTTTCTCTCTCACAGACAAACACATACGCGGACACATGAACGCACGCATGTACATACGCTCAAAAACACGCTTACGTGCACAGACAGACAGACAGACACACACATACACACACGTGCGCGCGCACGCACACACACAGACACACACACACAGACACACACACTCAGTCAGATACACAGAGACAGACAGATAACACATAGACATACAGACAGACACACAGACAGGTGGAAAAGCATGTGGACTCGATGAG
>JAPXFY010000023.1:202597-255097 GCA_030674185.1 Monoplex corrugatus
TGACAGGTACTAGTTATTTGGTTAGATGTTTGACAGGTTTTTGGTTAGATGTTGACAGGTACTATTTATTTGGTTATTGAATATGACATTTAAGCTACTAGTTATTTGGTTAGATGTTGACAGGTTATTTGGTTAGATGTTGACAGGTAACTAGTATATTTGGTTAGATGTTGACAGGTACTAGTTATTTGGTTAGATGTTGACAGGTTATTTGGTTAGATGTTGACAGGTACTAGTTATTTGGTTAGATGTTGACAGGTTATTTTGGTTAGAATGTTATTTGGTTAGATGTTGACAGGTACTAGTTATTTGGTTAGATGTTGACAGGTTAGATGTTGACAGGTTATTTGGTTAGATGTTGACAGATACATACTTATTTGGTTAGATGTGACAGTTATTTGGTTAGATGTGACAGGTATATTATTGTGTTATTTTGATGTGACAGGTAGGGCCTACTAGTTATTTGGTTAGATGTTGACAGGTTATTTGGTTAGATGTTGACAGGTACTAGTTAGTTGGTTGGCTGATCAGCATGATGCGTGCTTGTTTAGTATACTGGGTTGATTGTGAATGCTTCTGATTGTGCACGACTGGTGAGATGACTTGTCTCTTGTTTATTTGTCTGCTTTACTGAGGAAAAAGCAAAGAAACTGTTATAAAGGAATGACCAGAAACATATTGGGTAGCGGATAGCAAAAAAGAGAAAGAGAAAGAGTGAAAACGTGAAATAGAAGGATATACACACAAGGAGAGAGAATCAGAGAAAAAAACGAGGAATCGGAGAGGCTGGGCAGAGAAATTGTACACACAAAGGGAGAGAAGCAGAGAGAAAAGGAGGAATGGGAGAGGCTGGGTAGAGAAATTGTACACACAAAGGAAGAGAAGCAGAGAGAAAAGGAGGAATGGGAGAGGCTGGGTACAGAAATTGTACACACAAAGGGAGAGAAGCAGAGAGAAAAGGAGGAATGGGAGAGGCTGGGTACAGAAATTGTACACACAAAGGGAGAGAAGCAGAGAGAAAAGGAACGAAACGTGACGTCAGATGGCCGCAGACAACCACGGACAGAGAGACAAAAATCAATCGAACGATTACACTTTTGAAATATCACAGAAAAAGAAAAAGACAGCAGAAGTATTACTTATTGACTAAAATAGGAAGAAACACGTTATCCGTTGTGCTGACTTCAGCGATGATCGATGCCATTAATAGGTCATGTCTGTTTAAAATGGTTCACGTGTAAATTCGCCGTGGAAACGGACCACACATAATATGTATATGAATTTACACAAATATGAAATCTGTGCTTCCTTCTTTAATCTCCAGCTCTATTTTAAAAGGGAGACTATTTCATATCGATAAGAGACAGGTACTAGGTGCGTGTCTGTGTGTCCGTCTGTCTTTGAGAAAAATGTGTGAACAGGATTTTCTCACCTCTATATGGGCAGCTCTTTACAAAGTTTGATCAATGATTTGCACTGTCCGAAGGTCAAGGTCAAGGTCACACAAAACAAACAAACCAAAAAAACCCCAACACATTTCAATGAAGGTGTGTGAACAACACTTTCCCCAAAACTTCTGATAATATTCAACATCTGTTTTCACGATTGTGTCAGTCTACTGTCGTCTTCAGTGCACGTCAGGTTCTAGTTTAACCAAAGTCTTTTCTAAGACGTACTGTCCCCGAGAAGTACAAAATCCACATACCCCAAAACAACAGTAACAACAACAACAACAACAACAACAACACACACACACGCACACACACGCACGCACACACACACACACACACACACACACACACACACACACACACACACACACACAATCTACTGTCTGTTTTTCAAAGTTGATATCACAATCTGATGTAAAAATGATTTATCCATACAATGATAACAGTGTTATTGAGAATCCCATGAGAAGGATTTTGACAATTCTTCAGCTAGGCCACATATACTTTTCAGCTGGGCTAGTTGCACATTTAATCTAATATAACTCAAATAATTGTTTTGCAAATATTAAGCAAAATTCTTTTAAAGTTTCTGAATGGTAGTGCTCACACTGAAAACATATGTTGATTAACGTGTAACATTCCTTGCAGAAAAGACAAGGACACATACGTTGATTAACGTGTAACATTCCTTGCAGAAAAGACAAGGACCTAAAACTTACAGCCGCTAAAAATAACGTCATGACACCCCACAACGGCCAACTGTCAATGAAGGACGTTACGTTGTTTGTTGGTCAGCTGGGTCAACAGCCACACTGCCTGTGTCTACAGTGAATTAGAGAAGATGAGATGGTGCCCACTGATCATTGACCACACCACAGTTTGGGTAAGAAACACAAGTGGTTTCAACCATATTGCTTTTCAGGAAGAGGGAAGATAATCAAAACCTCTAAGTTACTGAGTTACTCATTGAGATCTGAGAAAACATTTACTGTTGTCTTAAAAGCAGGGTTCTAGAAATTTTTGTTTAAGCTGTTCTAGAAAACATTTACTGTTGTCTTAAAAACATGTGTCCTGAGAAAACATTTACTGTTGTCTTAAAAACATGTGTTCTGAGAAAACATTTACTGTTGTCTTAAAAACATACGTTCTGAGAAAACATTTACTGTTGTCTTAAAAGCATGTGTTCTCTTAATTTCATGCTGAAATCGGGGAGATGATGTTGTATGAACTGTCCACAAATGATATCCACCACGATTATTAGGGTTGTAAGATAGTTCATTTCATTATCAAGCCATGAAATGATTATAATCCATACAGGCAATCACACAATGCCCAATTATTCTTAAATTTAATGGTATACAGTATTTGGAAAAAGACTCAAATGATATTTTATATCATTACTCAGGTTCTTCCACGATGTAACTGTCCCTCATAAGAACGTGTGCCATGCAACAATTGCCCTGTGTGCTTGCATAATTAACCAATGCAGCCCAGCAGACACAGGCATTTTATAATTCACGACACACAATGAAATCAAATAAATGCGATTTTTTAGGAATAACAGTGACGATGACATTCGTTTTATGCAAACATAGAAAACGCACATGCAGCAAAACATAAATCATAGTTACAAACAGCGTACACTACATACATGCAACTGACGGAGTGAATATTTCTGACATTCTCAGTTTCAATTTTTCTCAGAAAAGCTTCCCACAATGCGTGCATGATTCTATTTTAGGTCTGTGTCTTCTTCTTTAAACTCTGTGAACAATGACTGGGGCGCTGTCTACAGAACTCTTCACCACCTTCATCACGCTCCGTTAGTTGTTCTGTGAACAGTGACTGGGGCGCTGCCTACAGAACTCTTCACCACCTTCATCACACTCACTAGTTGTTCGTGAAAGTGACTGGTGCGCTTGTCTACAGAACTCTTCACACCTTCATCACATCCGTTTATTGTTCTGTGAACAGTGACTGGGGCGCTGTCTACAGAACTCTTCACCACCTTCATCACACTCCGTTAGTTGTTCTGTGAACAGTGACTGGGGCGCTGTCTACAAACTCTTCACCACCTTCATCACACTCCGTTAGTTGTTCTGTGAACAGTGACTGGGGCGCTGCCTACAGAACTCTTCACCACCTTCATCACACTCCGTTAATTGTTCTGTGAACAGTGACTGGGGCGCTGTCTACAGAACTCTTCACCACCTTCATCACACTCCGTTAGTTGTTCTGTGAACAGTGACTGGGGCGCTGTCTACAGAACTCTTCACCACCTTCATCACACTCCGTTAGTTGTTCTGTGAACAGTGACTGGGGCGCTGTCTACAGAACTCTTCACCACCTTCATCACACTCCGTTAGTTGTTCTGTGAACAGTGACTGGGGCGCTGTCTACAGAACTCTTCACCACCTTCATCACACTCCGTTAATTGTTCTGTGAACAGTGACTGGGGCGCTGTCTACAGAACTCTTCACCACCTTCATCACACTCCGTTAGTTGTTCTGTGAACAGTGACTGGGCGCTGCCTACAGAACTCTTCACCACCTTCATCACACTCCGTTAATTGTTCTGTGAACAGTGACTGGGGCGCTGCCTACAGAACTCTTCACACCTTCATCACACTCCGTTAGTTGTTCTGTGAACAGTGACTGGGGCGCTGTCTACAGAACTCTTCACCACCTTCATCACACTCCGTTAGTTGTTCTGTGAACAGTGACTGGACGCTGTCTACAGAACTCTTCACCACCTTCATCACACTCCGTTAGTTGTTCTGTGAACAGTGACTGGGACGCTGTCTACAGAACTCTTCACCACCTTCATCACACTCCGTTAGTTGTTCTGTGAACAGTGACTGGACGCTGTCTACAGAACTCTTCACCACCTTCATCACACTCCGTTAGTTGTTCTGTGAACAGTGACTGGGACGCTGTCTACAGAACTCTTCACCACCTTCATCACACTCCGTTAGTTGTTCTGTGAACAGTGACTGGGGCGCTGTCCTACAGAACTCTTCACCACCTTCATCACACTCCGTTAGTTGTTCTGTGAACAGTGACTGGACGCTGTCGACAGAACTCTTCACCACCTTCATCACACTCCGTTAGTTGTTCTGTGAACAATGACTGGGGCGCTGTCTACAGAACTCTTCACCACTTTCATCACACTCCGTTAGTTGTTCTGTGAACAATGACTGGGGCGCTGTCTACAGAACTCTTCACCACCTTCATCACACTCCGTTAGTTGTTCTGTGAACAGTGACTGGACGCTGCCTACAGAACTCTTCACCACCTTCATCACGCTATTGGCCAACATTGCTAACAAAGTATGTTCACAGAACACTAAAACTTTACACTAACTGAGCGAATCTGAAGAAAAACAACAACTTTCAATCATATCAGTTAATTTGTTTAAAAACGAAAGGTCCTTCAGTTCCGAAATTTGGTCGTAAAATTGTTTGCCCACGGTACCAAAACGTGACTGATAATTTATGTTATAATATCGACATCGTTTGCAAAAACACAAAACAACAACAACAACAAAAAAAACCCTTCTCAATCACAGAATTTCTCGGCTATTAGTGTAAACTCGTTTTCACAGATTGTTCAGTCACAGAAATTCCATTCAGGACGCGTTCCCAAAGATTGTTCACATGGTACAGAACCCAGCTTTCACAACTGAACACGTTTACCAGTAGTAACCATATATTTACACACCTCCCTTTCACACACAAATTTGGCTTTGAAAATGTCATTTGGAACACTGAATGTATAAGTGATTTCTCATCAAGAGATGATCAATTCTGCTTGACTTGACTTGATCTCGAAGTATATTCAAACACTTTCAGATGACACCATAAAGATCCATATAAACTGTCAAACCTACAAACACTCTGAGTAAGGCTTCTCAAGACATCTTCACAAACATTAAAATACTGAAGAAAATCTTCAGATTCAGTTAAAATTTGTCTAAAAGCTTCCATTCCATTTTTTTTTGAGAACTAACTGAAAATATCTCAACAATATGTAGAAATAATGAAACCATAAGTTTTCTCATGGTTTCTCTCTGTCTCTGTCACTTTGTATCTCTCTGGTCTGTCTGTCTGTCTGTTTCTGTCTGTCTTCTCAAGATATTCAGGAAAATGTGCATCTTCTACAGTGCAAGTAACATGCAAAGTAAATATAAATCGTTTACCAGAATACGTCTATGATTGCCTACATTGCCTACATTTACATTTCTTATTAAAATTCTTAGTATTGTAAATTATTCTTACACGCTCCCATCATTTGTAACGGTATTTTGTGGGAAATCAGTAAGTATTGATAATGTATTTTCGATGCAGTGATTATGTGTATATGAGGTTTGTGTGAATTGTTCTGTCCAATTAATGAGTGAATCTGAATCAGAATACAAATCTCTCATACACAAAACACACTTCTTGCATATCTATGTTGGTACGTGTGTAGCTATATCATATCATATCATATCATATCATATCATATCATATCATTATCATATCATATCATATCATATATCATATATCATATCATATCATATCATATCATATATCATATCATATCATATCATATCATATCATATCATATCATATCATATCATATCATTAATCATATCATATCATATATATATCATATCATATCATATCATATATCATATAAAATTATATCATATCATATCATATCATATCATATAATATCATATCGTATCGTATCGTATCGTATCGTGTCGTGTCGTGTCGTATCGTGTCGTGTCGTGTCGTTTCGTGTCGTGTCATGTGTAACATCATATCAGTTACAACACGATGTTTGAGAGGGAAAAGTGAATAGGTCATACTGCAATTTACATGTGGGTTTTACATGGTGTTTTTATGTCTGTCTGTTCTTGACAAGATTCAAACAGAGAAAAAACGCAAGCCATATTAACAAACCTCCTCACGCACACGTAAGCATGACAAACATATCAACAAACACATATTTCTCTTCTAGTCATACACTACGTTGTTAAAACACTTTAATATGTTAAAGAAGTAAACCAAATTATGATGATAAAAAGCTTGGAACCGTTCTCAATAATTATTACATTTTTACTTCACTTAACTCTCCGCTCTAGTCACACACACACACACACCACACACACACACACACACACACACACACACACACACACACACACACAGACACACACACACACACACACACACACACACACACAGACACACACACACACACACACCACACACCACACACACACACACACACACGCACGCACGCACGCACGCACGCACACACGTACATACACACATACACACACACACGCACACACACACACACACACACACGTACATACACACATACACACACACACGTACATACACACAAACTTACACACACCCGAGCGAGCATATACACGCACACCGTCTCTTGATTTTAATGCTACACATACTGAAACTTTCATTCGTCCTATTCCCTGACGAAATATCAGCCAACTAAACAACAACAACAACAACAAGAACACTCATCATCACAACAACAACAACAACAACAACAACAACAACAACAAAACAACAACAGCAGCAGCAGCAGCAGCAGCAGCAGAGCAAGGGCAGCAGCAGCAACAACACAACAACAACAACAAATAACAAACCAAGTTGCTATTGTTAGTTTACAAGAGAGAGAGAGAGAGAGAGAGAAGAGAGAAGAGAGAGAGAGAGAGAGAGAGAGAGAGAGAGAGAGACTGACAGACAAGCTGAAGGACACATGCACACTTGCAGACAATTCAGCCAAAGGCATGTAATTATGTTTATCTCATCCACCTTCATTCCTCTTACATGATACTGACGTCACCTAACTCCGCTGTCTTGGACAGTCCCCACCATTCAAAAAGCTTCAGTGATGTTGGTGAATATGATGGAACACGCATGAAGACCAGGTGACATAAGAACACATGTAACAACGAATGTAACACTATTTCAGCTTCTTTTTTCCTTAATCAATAAAGAAGAAGAGAAGAAACTGGAAGTAGACGAAGAGGAAAAATACACATAACTTCTGTTCTTTGTTTAGAGTTTTCCCATTTAATCTAATCCTTTATTGTCGGCAAAGAGACGATTTCCTGCAGCTCACTTTGTACAGAAACAAACTCGTGGGTATGCGCATGTTTATGTGGGTGCATGTGCACATATTATCATCACAAGATGCAATTACCTGCTACATGTATTCACAACAACATTTCCATATTACCCGTTTCATCCGAACACAACATCCAAACAAACAGATTAAAAGAAACGAATAAGCACACATAAATGAACGGAAGACGACGAAGAGAAAGAAGCAAACACGAAACTACACATACTGACGAACGAAGAATCAAACAAACGAGATTAACAAACCAACATGCAGACAAGAAGGCAAGCAAACAAACTGCCCATTACTTTACACCCAAGTTTCCAAATTTCTCCCGACTTCATGACACCTGTCACCCACCAATGTGTGTTTTTTTTTTTTTTTTTTTTTTTTTTTTGTCGCTTAAAACTGGTCTGCTGTGTATTGTTTCTTGGTGTGATGTAAGATCTCTCCCTGGTTTGATTTCACACACACACACACACACACACACACACACACACACACACACACACACACACACACACACACACACACAACACAGAGACAGAGACAGAGAGACAGAGAGAGACAGAGAGAGAATCGCTCACTCGCGCGCGCGTACACACGCATTTACATAAACACAGAGACACAGACACAGACACAGACACACAGACACACACACACACACACACACACACACACACACACACACACACACACACACACACACTGTCTCTGTCTGTCTGGCTGTCTGTCTGTCTCTGTCTGTCTCTCTGTCTCTGTCTGTCTGTCTCTCTGTCCTGATAATTTTGGTGTCATAAAATCCCTCCTATGTAAAGTTGTTTCTCTCTCCCTTCCTTCCTCATCTCTCTCTCTTTCTCTTTCTCTATCTGTCTGTGTCTGTCTCTGTGTGGCTCTGTCTCCTTCTTCTTTGTCTGTCCCTTTTTCTCTCAAATAAACTTGAATAGGACTGATAAAGACAGTGAACTGTGTACCTGTCCGTGTGACAAACACTGTTCTACTAGTGCATACCTGTATTTCTTCTCTCACACTGATATAGACAGTGGACTATGAAAGGAAACAGGTGTACTTCTAATGGACTGATATAAACAGTGGACTATGAAAGGAAACAGGTGTACTTCTAATGGACTGATATACACAGTGGACTATGAAAGGAAACAGGTGTACTTCTAATGGACTGATATCAGTGAACTATGAAAGGAAACAGGTGTACTTCTAATGGACTGATATACACAGTGAACTATGAAAGGAAACAGGTGTACTTCTAATGGACTGATATCAGTGAACTATGAAAGGAACAGGTGTACTTCTAATGGACTGATATAGACAGTGGACTATCAAAGGAAACAGGTGTACTTCTAATGGACTGATATACACAGTGAACTATGAAAGGAAACAGGTGTACTTCTAATGGACTGATATCAGTGAACTATGAAAGGAAACAGGTGTACTTCTAATGGACTGATATAGACAGTGGACTATCAAAGAAAACAGGTGTACTTCTAATGGACTGATACCAGTGAACTATGAAAGGAAACAGGTGTATTTCTAATGGACTGATATACACAGTGAACTATGAAAGGAAACAGGTGTACTTCTAATGGACTGATATAAACAGTGGACTATGAAAGGAAACAGGTGTACTTCTAATGGACTGATATACACAGTGAAACTATGAAAGGAAACAGGTGTACTTATAATGGACTGATACAGTGAACTATGAAAGGAAACAGGTGTACTTCTAATGGACTGATATACACAGTGAACTATGAAAGGAAACAGGTGTACTTCTAATGGACTGATATACACAGTGGACTATGAAAGGAAACAGGTGTACTTCTAATGGACTGATATAGACAGTGGACTATCAAAGGAAACAGGTGTACTTCTAATGGACTGATATAGCCAGTGGACTATCAAAGGAAACAGGTGTACTTCTAATGGACTGATATAGACAGTGGACTATCAAAGGAAACAGGTGTACTTCTAATGGACTGATATACACAGTGGACTATGAAAGGAAACAGGTGTACTTCTAATGGACTGATATAGACAGTGGACTATCAAAGGAAACAGGTGTACTTCTAATGGACTGATATAGACAGTGGATTCAATGAGTATTAGTGTCGATTAAAACCTTTTTGAAGTGTACAAGTGTACTTGTATTAGACTGATACAGACAGTGAAATTTAAATAGTATTGGCTGTATCATAGAAGTACACATGTGTACTTACATGCTAATCCTTGTGTATATAATATTCTGAATGTTGTGTGAAGTATGCTAATAGCACTTCCTGTGCCTTAAAATAGCTCGTGTAAACATCAACCATGCTTACAATGAAATGACAGATGTTTCATTATTACTGTCAAATTACAATAAAAACCTTCATGTCCTACGCCTAACAGAATCGTAGATAAATAGTAACATACGTATTTTGTACAGGGGACTTAACTTTTCTTTGTACAGGGGACTTCACATTTGTGACCTCCCATCACGAAACCAGTCTTAACTAGCATTTTGGGCATTTTGAGATATACATATCACTGGAAAGTGTACATTCTGCTGATTATTTTGGCACTTGAATAAAGCTTGTATTCAAAAAAAAATTGTAGAAGTTATGTATGTTTAAAGTCATTTAGTTGTATGACGGCCATTTTGAGAAAACGGCCTCTAAAGTTTTTGTGTGCTCTCCTACACATTTCCCTTAAATTTCTTTATTTGGTGACTTTGACCCAGTTTGTTTCTAATTTTCGCTGTCATTATCTGAAAGGTGCACCAACCATCAGTATATTACATGTGCGGGTACTGTACAGGTTACGGTTCATAATTTGAGACAAAAATAGGTACTTTTGGTAGGAAATTGCGTTCTTTCTGCTGCGATCAGTGCATTAAAATGCCGATTTAAATTGATTAATAACACTTTTTCAAGAAAAAAATTTATGTGGGGGATAGATTATAGTCTACAGAAATCAATTTTGAGAAAAAGTCAAAACACCCTAGATAGACCCTCAGTCACCTTTTCAGCTCCTAGTGCTGTTCGACTGACTGCGAGTTAAGACTGATTTCGTGGTGGGAGGTCACATTTATTGGCAAAGATCCTGATCATCCAGAACAAACAGGTGTATAAATTTACGTCTATGATGCTGTTATATTCGAATGCCATATCTATCTTGAATAATCTCAAACAAGACAAGTATGGTTAGAACTTAAGTTTAAAAAGCATATACTAAGTCTGATAGGTTTTATTCATAGGCATCCATCTGAATCTTGTAGTTGGTTCGACTTGTTCACTGACTTAATGGATGCTGTTACTCTCAAACCCAAACGGCCCTAACAAATATTTATTTAAACCCAACAAGGCCTGGTTAAGTAAATTTATCCATTATAATTTCCACCAACTAGTATAGTTACCAGCGTGACAACCACATCAGAATTACTCACAGATCATATCAATGTTTCACAACCAAAACATACAACAGAATCATAATTATGTTCTTTCCCCTGCCTGCAGGAACCATTTTCCAACTGGCATAACTTAGTTTACAAAAGGGCAGTAAAACACACGACATTGGTAATAAAACTATTTCCAACTGGCATAACTTGGTTTACAAAAAGTGTTTCCAACTGGCATAACTTGGTTTACAAAAAGGGTTTCCAACTGGCATAACTTGGTTTACAAAAAGTGTTTCCAACTGGCATAACTTGGTTTACAAAAAGGGAAGTGAAACACACACATTGGTCATAACACTATTTCCAACTGGCATAACTTGGTTTACAAAAAGGGTTTCCAACTGGCATAACATGGTTTTACTAAAAGGGTTTCCAACTGGCATAACTTGGTTTACAAAAATGGTTTCCAACTGGCATAACTTGGTTTACAAAAAGGGAAGTGAAACACACACATTGGTCATAAAACTATAACCTACCGCTGTTTTTTAAGTTTGAAAACATATGCATTCTTTTGTGATCTAATAAGATCGCCATTTTTACTGGCCTATAACATCATTAGGCCAGATAATGCCCTCAAATCTGGATTGATATGTACACAACTTACACATACCAGACATGCTCCTTTTATAACACACAACAGTCATGTTCCTTTTATAACACACAACTCTCTCTCTCTCATACACACACACACACACACACACACACACACACACACACACACATACACATACACACACACATACACATACACCACACACATACACATACATTCACACACACACACACATCACACACACATATACATATACACCACACACATACACACACACATACTCACACACCACACACAATACAACAATACAATACAATACAATATTTTATATAGCGCAAAATCTTGATAAAATCAAATCTAAGCGCTAAAACAGACACACACGCACGCACGCACACACACGCACGCACGCACGCACGCACACACACACACACGCACACGGCTATAAATGGGGAGAAAGAATAAAAGCAATGGAAAATTATAGAGAGCATATTATATACAATTATATATTACAATGTGATTACCCTCCGAGTGGAGACAGGCTGCAGAGGGGATTGAGTGAGGTCAGGATTTTATGCAGAGGAGAAAAGGTGAGTTTTGAGAGCGGACTTGAAGGAGACAAAAGTAGGTTGCTGACGGACTGAAAGAGGAAGTTTGTTCCAGGAAAGTGGACCAGAAACAGAGAAGGCTCGTGGACCATAGGTATTGAGCTTAGTGCGTGGAAAGCGAAAAGTCAGAGGATCGGAGGCAGAGCGGAGGGTACGTGAGGGAACATAGATCTCAAGTAGGCTTGACAGGTAATCGGGGGCTGCGTTATTGAGGCTTTTGTAGCACACACCACACACACACACACACTACACAACATACACATAGGCACCCCACACACACACATACATACACACACACACACACACGCACACACACACCACAACAACACACATGCACATACACACACACACGCACACCACAACAACACACACGCACGCACACACACACACACACACACACACACACACACACACACACACACACACACACACACACACACACACACACACTCACTCACTCACTTTTTAACACTTAGGTCTGTTTAGAAAAGTCATTTGAACGTAAGGATATAATCAGAATGACGTGACTGTTTTATTTTTATGATTGTACTGCATTCCATGATGTATGTGGAATATGTGCTATATGTCATTTGTTTCTTTCTATTAATAGGATTTGCATTAGGTAAGGATTTTGTGTAGTGTGTAAAGAGATATTTCTATGATATCATGATTTCGATACCCAATGACAGCTGTCGCTGTTTTCCTTATTCTTTTTATCCTATCCCATCCTATTCTATCCTATCCTATCCTGTCCTATCCTATCCTGTCCTATCCTATCCTATCCAGTCCTATCCTATCCTATCCCATCCTATCCTATCCAGTCCTATCAAGTCCTATTCAATCCTATCCCATCCTGGCCTATCCTATTGTCATGCTTTGTACATTTTTTTTTCTTTTTGACAATCTTGTTTCCCCCAGATAGTAGAAATGGATAATTTTGATAGATATTTTGAACAAGCTCAGCGCTTGCAACTCTCTGGGGAAACAAGTCAATAATTATATACAACAATGTGTTGAGCGTGATGAGTGCCAGAAACAAAGAGAAGTTTCAGAAAGGCAGAGAGAGAGAGAGAGGAAAATGAAAAACAAAGAGAACATGAGGAAAAACAAAGTGAAAAACAAAGAGAACATAGAGGAAAAACAAAGAGAAATGAAAAAGAAATGAAGGAAATAGAAGACAGAAAGGAAGAACGTAGCTTTAAGTTGCGTCAACTGGAATTAGAAGCAGAGATAGAATTGGAGAGGCTAAAATTCCAAAAAAGAAAGCAAATATTCGCCCTCTGAAACTTCTTCCAGTAGCTCTCAGCCCAAGCCCTTTTATATCCCGTTCGACGAACATAGGGACGACATCGATTCGTTTCTTTTTCGTTTCGAAAGTCATGCGACTTCTTGCAGTTGGCCTCGGGAAAAATGGACTCTATACGTCGCGTCGCTATTTAAGGGAAGTGCGCTAGTACTGTATCATACCCTTGCGGCAAAAGAAGGACTTACATGGGATCAACTGAGAGAGGAACTCTTAAAAAAATTTCAGTGCACCGCCGATGGTTTCCGTGACAAATTTCGCACAGTCCGTCCTGAAAAAGGTGAATCTTTCCCATCGTTCCTAATAAGAACTTCCCATTATTTGGATTGATGGATTGAATTGTCGCAAACTGACAAAGATTTTGATAGTCTTCGGGATCTCCTTTTGAAGGAGCAACTTTTACAAAGCATCAGTAGGGATCTTGCTGTCTTTCTGCGTGAACGAGATTTTCGCACAGCAGAGGAAATGTGCCGTGCAGCGGATCAATACCGAGTTGCTCATCCAGAAAAAAACACTGCCTGAAAAGGTGACTTTTCTGTTTTTGACGCGAATGTTTCTGTGTCGCCAAATAAAAAGCAGTTTGTCCGTAACTTTGGTAGCAGCGGGTATAACACTCCATCACCTCGTTTTGGCAATCCATCTCCTCGTTTTGGAAATGCGACACCTCAAAAGAGGATGTATGACCCTCAGACAAACCATTTTGGTTATAGTGGATATTCAGGACAGTCCTATTCTAGACCTCCTAACCCTGGTGAGAGACAAAACTTTGTCCCCACCCCACATTCTCCCGTTGCTACAGGTAAATCCCATACCAGTAGACAAAAACAACAAAACACACAAGGTGTCCCCAAGTGTAATCATTGTGGATGTAAGTTCCACTTTGTAAAACTGTCCTTATATGAACTCATCGTCAGCATCAAATGTGGATACAGAAGTTACTGAATCTGAAGTTACATATGTGTTAGCCCTAAGGATACTATCTCAGGCCTTCATTTGGAACAATATTAATGGGTTTCAGGCTTCAGTCCTTAGACACTGGTTGCACAACGCTGGCATCAGAAAATCATTTGTACTTCCAGATCAGTACCTGGACACTGTCCAGAAGTGCCGTACTTTCAGTGGAAAAATTGAGGAATTCCCCTTATCCAAATTGCCAGTGAACACTCCCTATTTTTCAGGTCTTCTAACAGCCTGTGTGATAGAGGACCCTGTGTGTGACCTGATCTTAGGTAACTTGCCAGGTGTATCAAATATACATGGTGGTACAGGTGGTTCTTTCGTGCCCTGTCTGGTTAGTACCAGACCACAACCTGACAAAGATAGTAAACCACAATCACCCCTGACAGTCCCAGACCAGACTGTTCTCAACTTAGAACCTCAGGATCTAGTAAAATTTCAAAGAAAATAAAAGTAAGCAACACAAAAATAAACACACGAATCCCAAGCTCATTTACGACAAAAGACAAAGCAAACAAGAGCTTGTAACAAGCACTATGTTGAAAGAGAAACCAGCATTCAATCAAATAAGTGCAGAAAATTAAACAAATGAAAACACTTGTCAGAGGGGGTACAAATCCCAATGTTTCAACAAGGTATACAAATCAGTATCCAAAAATTTTTTTTTATCAGGGGGTTAAATCCAAATCTAGCCTATCCTTAAGTCAGGGTCACCACTGTCATGCTTTGTACACATGCTCACGCAATCAGAACACATATACAGCACTCGTCCATCACCCAACCGCACGCTCTCCTTTCAACCAATGGCACTAAACAGATCACAATGATAATTTATACATTTTTTACTACCAGCTTTCAAACAACACACATACAACATTCACATTCAACATTCATATTCATGCACCTACATATTAACTCTTTCTCTCCTCCTTCTTCATCTCCTCCTCCTTCTTCTTCTCCTTCCTCGTCTCCTGCTCCTCTTTCTTTTCCTTCTCCTTCTTTGTCTCCTGCTCCTCTTTCTTTTCCTTCTCCTTCTTCGTCGTCTCCTTTTTCCTCGTCTCCTTCTTCATCTCCTTCTTCTTTGTCTTCTTCTTCTTCGTCTCCCTCTTCTTCGTCTCCTTCTTCTTTGTCTCCCTCTTCTTCGTCTCCTTCTTCTTTGTCTCCCTCTTCTTTGTCTCCTTCTTCTTCGTCTCTCTTCTTTATCTCCCTCTTCTTCGTCTCCCTCTTCTTCGTCTCCTTCTTCTTTGTCTCCTCCTTCTTCGTCTCCTTATTCTTTGTCTCCCTCTTCTTCGTCTCCTTCTTCGTCTCTTATTCTTCGTTCCTTTTCTTCGTCTCCTTATTCTTCGTCTCCTTATTCTTCGTCTCCTTATTCTTTGTCTCCCTCTTCTTCGTCTCCTTATTCTTTGTCTCCTTCTCCTTCGTCTCCTTATTCTTCGTCTCCTTATTCTTCGTCTCCCTCTTCTTCGTTTCCTTATTCTTCGTCTCCTTCTTCTTCGTCTCCTTATTCTTCGTCTCCTTCTTCTTCGTCTCCTTATTCTTCGTCTCCTTATTCTTCGTCTCCTTATTCTTTGTCTCCCTCTTCTTCGTCTCCTTCTTCTTTGTCTCCTTCTCCTTCGTCTCCTTATTCTTCGTCTCCTTATTCTTCGTCTCCCTCTTCTTCGTTTCCTTATTCTTCGTCTCCTTCTTCTTCGTCTCCTTATTCTTCGTCTCCTTCTTCTTCGTCTCCTTATTCTTCGTCTCTTTTTCTTCGTCTCCTTCTTCTTCGTCTCCTTATTCTTCGTCTCCTTATTCTTCATCTCCTTCTTCTTCGTCTCCTTCTTCTTCGTCTCCTTATTCTTCGTCTCCTTCGTCTCCCTCTTCTTCGTCTCCTTATTCTTTGTCTCCTTCTTCTTCGTCTCCTTCTTCGTCGTCTCCTTATTCTTCGTCTCCTTCTTCTTCATCTCCCTCTTCTTTGTCTCCTTATTCTTCGTCTCCTCCTTCCTCGTCTTCTTCTTCCTCTTCTGCTTCTCCTCTTTTTTTCCCTTCGCTTTCTTCTCTTCTTTCTTCTCCTTCCTCGTCTTCTTTGCCTTGTTTTTCTTCTCTACCTCTATTTTGATTTCTTCTTCTTAGTCTTCTTCTTCTCCTTCTTCCTCCTCTTCTTTTTCTCCTTCTTATTCTTCTCGTTCCTCTTCTTCTCCTTATCCTTCTTTTTCGTCTACTTTTTTTTTTTTTTATTTTTCTTTCTTCTTCTTTTTCTCCTTCTAATTCACTTTCTTTCTCTTCTTCTTCTTCTCCTTTTTCACCTTCTTCTCCTTCCATTTTTCCTTCTTCTTCTTCTCCTTTTTCTACTCCTTTCTTTCTTCATTTTCTTTTCACCTGCTTTTTCTTTTCTACTTCTGTTTTCTTCTTCTTCTTCGTCTTCTTCTTGTTCTCCTTTTTGTTTCTTTTTCTTTTCGTTCTTCTTTTTCGTTTCTTCCCTCTTCTTCTTGTTGTTGTTGTTGAGCTCCAACCTTTCTCTCAGACTGTTTTAGGCAAAGTGTCTACAGTAAACCCATTCCACCCAGATTGGGTGAGCTGTTTTCAAACACTACATCCACATGCACACAAAATTCCCTTTCGCACGCTACACAGAAAACTCATGTATACATCACTCCATGCACACTACACAAAAGACTCATGCATACATCACTCCATGCACGCTACACAAAAGACTCATGCATACATCACTCCATGCACGCTACACAAAAGACTCATCATACATCACTCCATGCACACGACACAAAAAACATGTGCACGCACCACCTGTGCACATGATACCTATCCTATCCTATCCAGTGCTATCCTATCCAGTCCTATCCTGTCCAGTCCTATCCTATCCTATCCTATCCAGTCCTATCCTATCCTATCCAGTCCTATCCTATCCCATCCGATCCTATCCTATCTGATCCTATCCTATACAGTCCTATCCTATCCTATCCTATAGGCCTACCCTATCCTATTATCCTATCCTATCCAGTCCTATCCTACCCTATCCTATCTTATCCTATCTTATCCTATCCTACCCTATCCTATCTTATCCTATCTACTATCCTATCTTATCCTATCTTATCCTTCTATCCTCTCCTACCTATCCTATCTTATCCTATCCTATCCTATCTTATCCTATCTTATCCTATCCTATCTTATCCTATCCTAACCTACCCTATCCTATTCCTATCCTACCCTACCCTATCTTATCCTAACCTACCCTACCCTATCCTATCTTATCCTATCCTATCCTACCCTATCTTATCCTATCCTATCTTATCCTATCCTAATCTACTCTATCCTATCTACTTATCCTATCCTAATCCTACCTATCCTATCCTATCCGTCCATCCTATCCTATCCAGTCCTATTCCTATCCTCCTATTCCACCATCCTATCCTATCCAGTCCTATCCTATTATTCTATTCTATCAAGTATTATCCTATTTTTCTATCCTATCCAGTCCTATCCTGTCCAGTCCTATCCTATCCCATTCTATCCTACCCTACCCTATCCATCCTATCCTATCCAATCTTATCTATCTTATCCAGTCCTATCCAATCCTATCCCATCCTATCCAGTCCTATACCTATCCTATCCAGTCCTGTCCTATCCAGTCCTATCCTATCCCATCCTATCCTACCCTACCCTACCCTATCCTATCCTATCCTATCAAAAGTCAAGAGTGTAAACGTCGGACGTCTAACCGGAAGGTCGTGGATTGGCTCCCACAAGGCACCTCCGCCTGGTGTGCAGATGAAGGAGATTTTTCTGACACTTCTAACCGGGAGGTCGTGGATTGGCTCCCACAAGACACCTTCGCCTGATGTGCAGATGAAGGAGATTTTTCCAATCTTCCAGGTCAGCGTATGAGCAGACCTGTCGGTGCCTGAATCCCGTTCGTCTGTATACGCATACCAAAGATGAAATATGCACATGAAATATCCAGTAAGTCATGTCAGTGACTGGCTTATGTGAGCATGAAATACCCATTGAAGATGCACATAGTGCAAAAAAAAGTGGAACATGGTCAGCTCGACTAACAGCTGGCGTTCTCTGTGTTCAACTAAAAAATTACTGTTACTCTTACTGTTATGTTTCTTTAAAGCCCAGCCGACTGCTTAGACTCGTTTCAAAACATACACAATACTTCAACAGGAGAAAATAAAAAAAATTATGTACACATATCAATGCACTGGCCGACATGATCTAAGGAGATGGCGCTGGCATTGATCATTCCGTCCAACGTATCACACAGGGATTAAAAACATACCTGAATACATATTTAAACAGAACTGACGACACTAAAACATGAATTATATAAGAACGTACCTAAATCACCCAAAATTGCTCTGCACATTTTATTTTCAAAGAGCCAAAAATGCACTTCATACACGTACCCAATGATCATCGTAGAGAAAGTACGTACGACTTATCGAACACATAAAGGTGAATGGACCAGCAAGCAGAAAATGACAAGAAGAAATAAGAGAAATGAAAAGAACAAGGCAGAAACAAAGAGAGTGACAGAAAAGAGGAAATTTCAAGCACAGAATGTCCAGAAGATGGGGATACTATTTATACTGAAAGAGCCCCCGGCATCCCCACGGGGGTCCTCTAAAAAGTCTGATTGCAAGTAATACGCAGTGAGTTCCAATGAGTTTTGAGGACAAGGCTATACAAACACGATTAATAATGATGACAATAATATCATGTCATATCGCATTATTCAATGTTATACATGTATAATATCGCATGGTACCTAGTACCTTGCATGAAATCATCTTGTATCGTATCGTATCGTATCGTATCGTATCGTATCGTATCGTGTCGTATCGTATCGTGTCGTATCGTGTCGTGTCGTATCGTATCGTATCGTATCGGTCGTATCGTGTCAAGTCAGACCGGATTGCAACGATCGTATTGCATAATACTGTGTTATATGGAATTTGTCACATGTATCGTCATATCGTTCTATGCCATGTTAATAATAGTAACAACAACAACAACACTACTACTACTACAACTACTACTACTACTAAATGATAATGATGATACAATAGTAATTATATATTATCCAGCTTTAGAGATCCTTCATGCGTCTAATTGCTGCTTGGGACTGTTCATTTTTGATATAAAGACAACGGAACATGAAAATATTGACATAGCCAGACTCTCTCTCTCTCTCTCTCTCTCTCCTCTCTCTCCTCTCTCTCTCTTCTCTCTCTCCTCTCTCTCTCTTCTCTCTCTCTCTCTCTCTCTCTCTCTCTCTCTCTCCTCTCTCTCTCTCTCTCCTCTCTCTCTCTTCTCTCCCTCCTCTCTTTCTCTCCTCTGTCCTCTCTCTCTCTCTCTCTCTCCTCTCTCTCTCTCTTGCTCCTCTCTCCTCTTTCCTCTCTCTCTCTCCTCTGTCTGTCTGTTTGTCTGCCTGCCTCCCTGCCTGCCTGCCTGTCTGTCTGTCTGCCTGCCTGTTTGTGTCTGTCTGTCTGTCTGCCTGTCTGTCTGTCTGTCTGTCCCTCACTCCACTACCATTGCCGCCGCGCCGTCGCCATCACCACCACAGCAGCAGCAACAAAACAACAACATTACAACAATAACAACGACAACAGGAACAGTACAACATACAACTCAAGCTACATAACTCCAAAGTTACAGATAATGAGTCGCTGTGAATCGTAGCGTGTGTCATGATGTGTTATATCCTATCGTTACAACTAAAACACACACAAAACTACATACACTGACACATCACCGTCTGTAGCATATGGAAACCGTTGTCGTCCTCTTCATGAGAAGAAGCAGATACAGAGAAACTGGACAGATACACAAAAACAGGAATAAATGAATCATTTTCAGTTTACTAAAATACCTTTAACCACCAAACTCATAAATTATTAATCTTCGTTTTATTAAAAGATCGATAACCAACTAACAAATTAATAATCTTCGTTTTAATAAAACACCTCATCATCATCATCATCATCAGGTGCCCTGCGCATGGCGTTGGCGATCATGGACTTCCATGTGTCTCTATCTCTCGTTGCCCCCAGCATCTCCCCCACCCTCCTCATCCCCAGTCACTCTGCAAGTCCGTCCAGCATTTTCTCCCTAGGTCTACCCGGTGCTCTCCTTCCCTCCAGCTTTCCCGTTGTGACCAGGTGCTCCAATCCCCCTTCTCATAAAATGGCCTATAAATGTTGCCTGTCTTTTATAATCTTCCTTATGAGTGATCTACTTGTGTCTGCCTCCATCAAGACTGTCTCGTTTGTTTTCTTTGCTGTCCATGGAACTCTCAACATTCTTCTGAGAAACCACATCTCGGCTGCCTCAATCTTGCTCAATAAAACACCTATAACCAACTAACTCACAAATTAATAATCTTTGTTTTAATAAAACACCTATTACCAACTAACTCACAAATGACATGCAATAATCTTTGTTTTAATAAAACACCTATAACCAACTAACTCACAAATGACATGTAATAATCTTTGTTTTAATAAAACACCTATAACCAACTATATTGTCAGGTCGGATAGATGTATCCGCTACTGGTAACCTGGAACCCAGTACTACCTGTCACAGGGTCGAATTGCTGGCGACTAAACCAGCACCCCCATCAGTCCTCTCAGGAGGATGGTGAGGAGGGTGGCTAGAAACCCTGGTGGAAATAAATTAGATCCATCAAAGGGCGCCAGCTCTGAAGAGCTACCCGCGGCCATCTAGCTAAGGGAATAAACCCTGACAGTAAATCCGGTGTGGGGCCCCTAAGGCGGTTGGATGGCAAGCTGTCACTTTCCGGCAGCTCCTGCGGCCGCGTTGGCACCAAAATGTAACAGCCCTGCTGTTCCTTTGGATCTGTCAGCGAGGTGGAGAGGGGGGACAAGTTGCATGGGCAACAGCCTGTCTTCCATATTACACTGCCCAGGCTTACATCTGTACATTCATCCACAAACACTCTGCACCTACGACCTGGAGAGGACACTCCAGCCTCGCTACTAACACTAGTGTCGGCACAACACGGGAAGCAACAGATACCGGTGATAAGTCATTGCTCAACTGGCGTAGAGCTGACGCCAGGTGTTGCTTTTGACGGTGGGAGAGACCTTCGTGTCTTAGTGGACAGCTACCGCCCGCCTAAGCTGGGCAGCCTCCAGCCAATCAGGTGCTGTCCCGCCACAACCTGCCTTCTTCATTGGGTGCATGAAGATTAGGAGAAAATCTGACAAGCATGTCGTTAACTACCGCACCAGGCAAAAAGAAAATTTCAAATTCAAGAAACGGATCAGGAAAAGGATCAAGAGTGAAACTGGGCTGTTGGAATGTCCGAACAATGATGCCTGGGCTCTCCCAAGATCTGCAAGACATCAGTGACGCCAGAAAGACCGCCGTCATAAACAGCGAGCTAAAGAGGCTCAATGTGGACATTGCCACTCTGCAGGAAACACGGCTGGCTGACTCAGGAACACTAAAGGAAAGGGACTACACTTTCTTCTGGCAAGGAAAGAGTTCTGATGCCCCAAGAGAGTACGGAGTAGGCTTTGCAGTAAGGAACAGCCTGCTGAACATGATTAAACCAGGCAGCGGTGGCTCTGAGCAACTCTTGACTCTCCGCCTCAACATCACCGAAGGCTATGTCACTCTCATCAGCGTTTATGCCCCAACTCTGTCCGCCTCTCTAGACGCCAAGGATGAGTTCCACGAAAATCTTGCATCAACCATACGGAACATCCCCAGGACAGAACAACTTGTTCTTCTGGGCGACTTCAACGCCAGAGTGGGTGCAGACAAAGACTCATGGCCCTCTTGCCTTGGTTCCTTTGGAGTAAGGAAAATGAATGAGAATGGACAGCGACTGCTCCAGTTTTGCGCCTGCCATAAACTGTGCATCGCCAACTCCTTCTTCAAGACGAAGCCTTAACACAAAGTCACCCGCGCTCAAAACATTGGCACCAACTGGATTTGATCCTAGTAAGACGTGCCACTATCGAAAACGTTCTCTACACTCGCTCTTATCACAGCGCAGACTGCGACACAGACCACTCTCTGGTATGTTGCAAGATCAGGCTGCAACCAAAGAAGTTCCACTGCTCAAAGAAACAAGGGAACCCTCGCATTGACGTCAGCAAGATGTCTCAGCCAGATCTTGTAGAACAGTTCGCAGAGGCCTTTGAAAGAGAATATGATACATTGCAGCCCAGAGACTCTGCCACAGAGAGATGGGAAACGCTACGAGACACCATGCACCGCATTGCTATGGCCACCTTTGGGAAGAAAACTGTGAAGTCCCACGACTGGTTTGAGGCCAAATCATCAGAGATGACTCCCACTGTTGAGGCCAAACGCGCCGCACTCACCGAGTATAAGCGGTCACCCAGTGAGAAGAGCCTGCAAATCCTCAGGGCTGCCAGGAGCAAGGTTCAGCTTAACGCCAGGCGCTGCGCAAACGAGTACTGGACAGAGCTCAGCGAAGAGATGCAGAGTGCTGCTGAAAGAGGCAACATCCGAGGAATGTATGATGGCATCAAGAAGGACACTGGGACCAACACAGAGCAAGACCGCCCCCTCAAATTCTCCACTAGGGAACTAATCAGCGATACTCCACACAGAACATGGTGTCCCCCTCAGCCCTCGATGCCATCAAGTGCATGCCGGTAATGGAAGAACTTGACGCAGAGCCAACTGTGGACGAACTCAGTAAGGCCATTGATAGCCTGCCATCAGGCAAGGCACCTGGCAACGACGGAATTCCCCCAGACCTCATCAAGCACTGCAAGACTTCTCTTCTGCACCCTTTGCACGCAGTCCTCTGTCAGTGTTGGAATGAGGGAGCTGTACTGCAGGACATGAAGGACGCCAAGATCGTCACCCTGTACAAAAACAAGGGCGAAAGGAGCGACTGCAACAACTACAGAGGTATCTCGCTCCTCAGCATTGTTGGCAGAGTCTACGCTCGGGTCCTCCTAATCCGCCTGCAGAAACTGGCTGAACGCGTCTACCCGGAATCACAGTGTGGTTTTCGAGCAGAGAGATCCACGGTAGACATGGTCTTTTCCCTTCGCCAAATCCAGGAGAAGTGTAGAGAGCAGCGGATGCCCCTGTATGTGGCATTCATTGACCTCACCAAGGCCTTTGACCTAGTCAGCAGAGATGGCCTTTTCAGGGCTCTCCGAAAAATCGGCTGCCCCCCCAAACTGCACAGCTTAATTGAGTCCTTCCACTCCAACATGAAAGGGACGGTACAGTTCAACAGAAACCTCTCCAAGCCCTTCGACGTACGCAGCGGTGTGAAACAAGGCTGCGTCCTGGCCCCAACCCTCTTTGGAATCTTCTTTGCTCTCCTTCTGAGGCATGCGTTCAGCACAGCGCAAGAAGGGATCCACCTGCGGACCAGATCAGATGGCAGGCTCTTCAACCTCGCCCGCCTCAGAGCAAAGACAAAGGTCCGTGAAGCCCTCATCAGAGACATGCTATTTGCCGACGATGCCGCAGTTGTGACCCATACTCAGCGGGACTTGCAGCCACTAATGGATCGCTTCTCCTAGGCCTGCAAAGATTTTGGCCTGACCATCAGTCTTAAGAAGACAAACGTCCCGGGCCAAGACACGCCATCTCCACCAGCCATTACCATTGATGACTACGAGCTTGAAGTCATTCATCAATTCGCGTATCTTGGGTCCACCATTACCGATAACCTCTCTCTTGACACAGAGATCGACAAGAGGATCGGGAAGGCAGCCACAACACTAGCCCGCCTCACACAAAGGGTATGGACAAATCCCAAGCTGACCACGAAGACAAAGATGGCTGTATACAACGCCTGTGTCCTCAGCACCTTGCTGTATGGCAGCGAGGCGTGGACCACACATGCTCATCAGGAGAAAAGGCTCAATACCTTCCACCTGAGAAGCCTACGGCGCATACTCGGCATTTCCTGGCAAGACAAGGTGACCAACACCGAAGTCCTGACCCGCGCTGGCCTCCCAACCATGCATACCATGCTGAGAAAGCGTCGGTTGCGCTGGTTGGGCCACGTTTGCCGCATGAAAGATGGTCGCATCCCAAAAGACATCCTTTATGTTGAGCTTGCCACAGGGCAGAGAAACATTGGCCGCCCACAGCTGAAATACAAAGACGTTTGCAAACGTGACATGAAGGCGCTTGAGATCATGAGTCCTGGGAGGACCTCGCAGACGACCGCAACAGCTGGAGAACCACTCTCAAGAAACAGCTGCGGATTGGTGAGGATAAACTGTCAGCTGCTGCAGCAGAAAATCGAGTTCGCAGAAAAGGGATGACAGCCAACAGACCAGCATCAGTATACACATGCGACCGCTGCGACAGAGACTGCCTCTCTCGTATTTGTCTCTACGGTCACAGGCGACGCTGCTTGGACCAAGCAGACAGCCCATCTAGACATTAGAACGGATGTACTTTGTCCATGGTCAGTCATGACCGAGGGAGGCCTACAACCAACTAACTCACAAATTAACAAACCTATCATTTTTCTGATCATAAATTTAACAAATCAATGCACAAACAAATGCATAGTGATCTTCTCTGTTTTTATGAGTTTGATATCTCTGCATATCTCCGACCTCCTATCCCATGCATACGTCTTGTCCTCACTGATGTCCCTTGTTTTCACGTCTTCATGAAGTGAAAGAGTCTTTCTGTTGCAGTGAACTGGCTTTAGTTTCATTATGGTTTACTGCCTTATTTAAAGACATTTTTAGCAATCACACAATTGCCCTGTGTGTGTGTGTGTGTGTGTGTGTGTGTGTGTGTGTGTGTGTGTGTGTGTGTGTGTGTGTGTGTGTGTGTGTGTTGTGTGTGTGTGTGTGTGTGTGTATCTATCTGTCTCTCAGAGTTCAAATGATTCAAAAAAGTATTGAACATGCGCATGTGTTACTCGCAAAAGGGAAGATAGTTACTTGACCTATACATATTTTTGATTGTCATATCTGAAGAAGAACTGAAGCAGTTCGAAAGCTGTGTTTGGTGTTTGCTAATTATATTTCAAAACTATACTTACACTATGTTTTTTTTACTGGTCTAACCTTCCCTTCTCTAAACTTACCTGTTTTATCGTATTTGATAGAATTGCAATATGACAATATGTGACCTCCCACCACGAAATCAGTCTTAACTCGCAGTCAGTTGAACAGCACTAGGAGTTGAAAAGGTGACTGAAGGTCTGTCTGGGGTGTTTTGACTTTTTCTCAAAATTGATTTCTGTAGACTATAATCTATCCCCCACAGAAATGTTTTTCTTGAAAAAATATTATTAATCAATTTAAATCGGTATTTTAATGTATGATCGAAACAGAAAGAACGCAATTTCCTACCAAAATTACCTATTTTTGTCTCTTATTATGAAACGTACCCTGTACAGTACCCGTACATGTAATATACTGACGGAAAGCTCTTTGGTGCACCTTTCAGATAATGACAGCGAAAATTAGAAACAAACTGGGTCAAAGCCACCATATAAAGAAATTTAAGGAAAATGTGTAGGAGAGCACACAAAAACTTTAGAGGCCGTTTTCTCAAAATGACCGTCATACAACTTAGTGACTTTAAACATAGGCCTACATAACTTCTACATTTTTTTGAGTACAAGCTTTATTCAAGTACCAAAATAATCAGCAGAATGTACACTTTCCAGTGATATGTATATCTCAAAATGCCCAAAATGCTAGTTAAGACTGATTTCGTGGTGGGAGGTCACATATATGTATCGTTTCGTATCGTCTTGCATCTCATCTCTCTGTCTTTGTCTCTTCCTCCTTCTCTCTCTCTCTCTGTCTCTCTCTTTAATGTAGACCCCCACAGGAGAACGACAAAATATAAAACGAGTGGCGAGGTAGTTACACAACTGTTACTGACAATAAAAAAAACAATATGTCTGCCCTGGCCATCTCGTACCGAGAGTTCAGTGTGCTGTGGGCTCGTTAAAAGGACTTCTCTATTTTACAGAAATCTTTTGAGACTGTTGTTGAAATTTGACCAACACTGCAAGTGCTGAATCTCTCGGACCTGTTTGACGCTAGGATACACTGCGATAGTAAGCATAGATTACAACCCTGTCATGCGGTCTCACTCCTACATTATGAACAACATCCTCGTTATGATGAAATGATGAGGCCCTGATGTCATGGTGACCAATGGATTCTGTGCCTAAAGTGACTTTAGGAAGGAGTGTTTGGAGTAAAGGAGTCACAGGGGCTGTGATGGTGGTCTCCTCACTATAGGGACGGGGAGTCCATCACTGGGTCTGAGTCCATGACTGGGTGACTGGGTGACGGCTGATTATTGTCCACTTTGTAGGCAATGTTCTTACTGGTCTTCGTGAGCTGGATCAGAACAGGCGCTGTTGAACTCCGCCCAAAAGACACAGCAGTAGTGCAGGATCTCCTTTCCAGGATGGCCAAAGGCAGCTTGACGTCTCTACCTCCTGTTGGCTTCAGGGCACTGGGGTGACTGGGACTGGGGTTACTGACATGTTGTGCAACCAGAATGAGCATCGTGCTATCAACGTGTCTGAAGCAGAGCACAAGTGGGACAGCAAAACGACGATGACGACGACGACGACGACAACAACAACAACAAAAACAAAAACAACAAAGTAACAAAAACAAAACAAACAAACAAACAAGCATTTGTATGCTTATGCTACTACAGTCGTTGATAAAATTGTGTCCTAGTTATTTCTCTCTCTCTCTCTCTTCTCTTCTCTCCTTCTCTCTTCTTTCTCTCTCTCTATCTTGTTCTTTGGCGTCTTGTCTCTGGCTCTGTCATCTTCCTTCTCTTAATTCTTTCTTTCTTTCTCTGCTCACTTGTCCCTTCCATACTCCAATCTTCCTTTGGTCTGCTTGTCTCTTGTAATTGTCTTTTCCCGTGTCGTGTATTCTTTACGTATTTTCTTTACCACATTGTCTTTCCAGTACAATATTCCTTTTGGTGACATGCATGTTTTTGTGAAATTGTCTTTTACCAGTGACAAGTGTAGTGTCTTTTACCAGTGACAAGTGTAGTGTCTTTTACCAGTGACAAGTGTGTGTCTTTTACCAGTACAAGTGTAGTGTCTTTTACCAGTGACAAGTGTAGTGTCTTTTACCAGTGACAAGTGTAGTGTCTTTTACCAGTCGACAAGTGTAGTGTCTTTTACCAGTCACAAGTGTAGTGTCTTTTACCAGTACAAGTGTAGTGTCTTTTACCAGTGACAAGTGTAGTGTCTTTTACCAGTCACAAGTGTAGTGTCTTTTCTCGGCCAAAAATCCTTGTTTTGCTGTGTTTCACGTTGTTATTTTAAATCACCAATCTGTTTGTTATTGTGGCATCACTGATCTGTTATGTTCAAGGTAAACCGCCTTCTGTCGGGCATTAAACGCATTCTGAAAAGTATTCACATCCTTGATACTTGTTGTTCCTTGCACATTTTGGTGCTCCCTTTGTAAAGAGAAATTTTGTTTGTGGGGTCTTTACGTTTGTTCTTTTCAATCTCATAATTTTCCTTTTTTTTCGAGGAAAAGCACGTCTCTATTGGTACCGCATTATTACTCTGCCTTTCTATTTTTCTTGTGACCAACTAAGAAGCCTTCACACAAAACATGAGTTGATAGAAGTGCAGCAAACTCAGCAGTCTGAAGAGGAGACAGCTGCTCCTCGAAAAAGACAAACAGGAAGACACAACTATAGAGGTTTTCAGCTAACAACCAGATTCAATGTGATCACCTCTGATGACATTTCCAATCCCTTTAGGCACCAACACTGTGTCATGAATAGACGTTATCCAAGAACGATAACACCAGTGGTTCTTTGGGATTGCAGAGTGCTCTGACATCTAAAAAAAATCTTTTCTGATTACTTAATCACACAGATCTTTTTGTTACTTTTTCCTCTAGGCACTAACACGCTTGTTTTCTACTTCTCTTTGTGGTTGTATTTTTGACTCTCCTCAAATCACAGGTATGTTTCTCGCTTGTTCCCGTTGGCACAGCTGCTGTTGCCGTTGGACCTGACCACCTCACCTTCGCTGTGTGTGCCTTTGCGGGAGAAAGGAACCCTCTCTGGAGAGGTGGCCTGGCGGAAAGGACAGAAGATGGCCAAGAAGGTGTTGCGGAAGGCTTGGCTCATGGAACAGTACAGCAGAAAGTTGAAGGCTGAGTTGACGGCCAGCAGTGAGTCTGTGATCTCCCGGATCCCTTTCACCAGATTGTCCTCCTCCACATACCCTGCACACGGGAACAAGAAGAGAAAATAGTCATTTGGATGAAAGATAAAAAAGCACCATGACTAGTTTAAACATAACAGGATAATTTATCAGACAGGAGAAAATGTAGCACATCTTTTTAACATCGATATGGAACAAGTCATGACAGATGCTAATATAGAAGGCATGGGCATAAAGATGGGAGAACAACAATCTACAAACCTGCATCATTCATCATCATCATCATCATCATCATCATCATCATCATCATCAGGTGCCCTGCCGCATGGCGTTGGCGACCATGGACTTCCACCATCTCTATCTCTCGTTGCCCCCAGCATCTCCCCCACCCTCCTCATCCCCAGCCACTCTGCAAGTCCGTCCAGCATTCTCTCCCTTGGTCTACCTGGTGCTCTCTTTCCTTCCAGCTTTCCCGTTGTGACCAGGTGCTCCAAATCCCCCTTCCTCATAAAATGGCCTATAAATGTTGCTTGTCTTTTCCTAATCTTCCTTATGAGTGATCTATTTGTGTCTGCCTCCACCAAGACTGTCTCGTTTGTTTTCTTTGCTGTCCATGGAACTCTCAACATTCTTCTTAGAAACCACATCTCGGCTGCCTCAATCTTGCTCTGGCTTTGCTTGCTGACTGTCCACGCCTCGCATCCGTACAACAGTACTGGTTCTATATAACATTCAAGGACTCTCTTTCTAATGTTAATTGATAGGCATTTGTCGGTAAGAATGCTTGTCATCTTCTTGAATGCTGTTTTGGCTTGGCCGATTCTGCCAGCTATTTCCGATGTGCATCTGCCTTCTGATGAAATGACCGTTCCCAGGTATTTGAACTTATTAACCTGTGTCAAGTTATGCCATTTGCTGTTATTTTGCATGAGGGGATTTCATGTTTTTTACTGATCACCATGACTTCAGTCTTCCTGCTGTTTAGTTCCAACCCCTTACCTTTGCTTTCTATTTCTAGTATATTCACAAGGTTCTGTAGGTCCCTTTCATTTTCTGCAGTTAGCATGGTGTCATCTGCGTACCGAATGTTGTTTACCATTTTCCCTCCAACCTTTAATCCAGGGTCTTCTTCTAGGTTTCTCATGATGTTTTTGTTATATAGTGAAAACAGATCTGGTGACAAAACACAACCCTGTCTGACTCCTCTTTTGATGTTTTGGAAAGAGCTGACATTGTTTTCTATTCTCATTGCAGCTGTTTGTTCCCAGTACATATTCCTGATTATTCGTAGATCTTTTCCATCAACATTGAGTCTCTCCAGTTGGTTGATCAATTCTTCATGTCGTACCTGATCGAAAGCCTTGGTATAGTCAACAAAGCATAAATACAAATCCTTATTCATCTCAATTGACCTCTCTATGATAGTTCTTATGATGTATATGGCATTAATAGTTCCTTTCCCTTCCACAAATCCACACTGTTCTTCTGCTATTTCTCTTTTGATTCTATTCCTTGTCCTCATCATGATTATTCTTAACAGGATTTCTGTTACATGACTCATGAAACTGATTGTGCGATGGAGTTCGCATTCTATAGCCCCTGTTTTCTTTGGAAGTGCAATGAAAATTGATTTTGACATATCTTTGGGGATTTTTCCAGTGTCATAAATTTCATTTAGGAGGACTGTTATTTTTTCTATGGCAAATTCCCCCAGGGCTTCAATCATCTCTGTAGTAATGTTGTGTGGTCCTGGGGCTTTTCCTGGTTTCATCTTTTTCAGTGCTGCTCCGACTTCATCTTTCATTATGGGTGGTCCTTCAAAGTTCTTTTTTATAATGTGTTCTTCGTTTCTGTCATCCTCAAAAAAGTCTTTAATGTACTCTCCCCATCTCTCCAGTATTTTGTCTTTTTCCATGATAAGCGTGCCATCTTTCGATTTTAAGCAACCAGTTGATGTGCATGTATTTTTCCTGTGGACAATTTCTTCAATTCGTCTGTACATACCCTGAGGATCCATTTTGTTTCGTTCTTCTATCTCTTTGCATTTTGTGTTCAGCCAAGCTTCCTTAGCTTCATTGCACCTATACCTGATTTCTTTGTTTATCTTCCTGTATATCTCCTCGTTTCTCTTTGCACTCCTCCTTTCCTCCATCAAGCCCAAAATTTCATTAGTCATCCAACTTTTTTTTGCTTTTCTATCTGCCTTAGGGATTTTTTCACAAGCTTCATTTATCGAACTTCTCAACTTTGTCCATTGTTCCTCACTGTCACCAACGTCTTCCAGAGCACTGAATTTGTTTTGAACATGCACATTAAATTTTTTACGTATCATTTCATCTGTTTTTAAGAGTCCAAGGTTTAGTCTGATGTTGCTTTTGGTCTGTTTCCTTTTCCTCAATTTCAGCCTAAACCTTCCCACTACAGGATTGTGGTCGCTGTTGCAGTCTGCGCCTGGTAGTGTTTTTGCTGACAGTAAAGAATTTCTAAATCTTTTGTTGATCAGGATGTAGTCAATCTGATTTTTGGTATTATCTCCTGGACTCATCCAAGTCCATTTTTCTTCTGTTAGGCTGCTCAAACCAGGTGTTTCCTACTATGAACTCATTCATCTGTGCCCATTCTACAAGTTTCCCTCCCCTTTCATTTTGTGTACCAAGGCCATGAGGTCCAACTATATCCTCCACCCTATTCTGTCCCACTTTAGCATTAAAATCTCCACATTATGACTGTAACTTCTTGTGATTTACATTGGACCTTGGCCATCTCTAAAACTTCGTAGAAGTTGTCGATGTCTTCCTGAGTACTTGCGGATGTTGGTGCATACACCTGTATGATGCTGATATCAAATGGGTTGCCTCTCAATTTGACCAGTAAAACTCTGTCGGACACTGCCCAGTATCCCTTAACTGCTTTTGATTTGTCTTTGTCCATTATGATGCCTACTCCTCTTTCATGTGAATTACCACCAGAGTATATCACTGTATATTCTCCTGATGTTATCATGCCATCTCACTTCCCCTAGTCCTAAAATACTGATGTTAAGCCTTTCCATCTCCATTTTGATGTTGTCTAATTTACCTTTCTGCAACATTGTTCTGATGCTCCATGTTGCTATTTTGGTGTTTCTAAGTTTGACTTTGGGTTTAATTTTGGTCGCAGTAGCTGGCTGACGGTCTGGTATCACCTGCGCCGCATGACAGTCCCTACCGGACGAAGATGCTGCACAGGAGCACCTATTGACGTCGTTAACTTTCTTCTTCCTCTTTCTTTTGTCCATGGTTTTCCTGGGAAAAACTACGATGGTGGTTTCCCGTTGCCTTCCATCGTTTTTTTTTTCAGGGTTAACTCTCTTAGCCTTACTCTCTCCCGAGATGTCCACAAGACATTGGAGCTATTTACCCATAGCCTGGGGATCTGGTTCGTGGGCACCAGGGCGTATCCACACGCCAGTGGGTCTACATGCCTCACGTCTGGGGGCCAGACCTCCTCCGAGTCCTACGAGATTCAGCCTGAGTCCATGAGGTGCTCAGTTACCGCCTGTCGCCACGAGGAGGCACAGCGTAGGGCTTGCTGATGGAGAGGCTATGTACTGACAAGAAGAGACTTACGCCCTCTGCTCTTCTTTTGGCACAGCAGTGCTAGCCAGCGGTGCAGGCCGAAGCCGAGACACTAGACGCATCACATCTGCCAATATGACAAACCTGCGCTATGCCGATAATACTGCGCTACTAGCAGACAACATTACTAGTATGAAAACAGTTGTATACAGGGTGAATGCAGTGGCCAAAAAGGCTGGCCTAAACTTGAAAACCGAGAAAACAAATGTGCTACATCTTAAAGGCAATGACACTGAAAATAATCAGGACATCTTAATTAATAAAGTTCCTTTGGAAGATGTTAAAGATTTTAAATATCTTAAAATCTGTAAGGACTGGTGATGGAACCTGCTCCTAAGACATCAAAATAAGAATTGGAATCGCTAAGCAAAAAATGGTCCAACTCAACAATATCTGGAAAGACAAAGGCATGCCAAATGACATCAAAATTACACGTTCAAAATGTTTGATCTTGCCAAACATAATTTATGGCTGCGAAGCCTGAATTCCCATTAAAGCTGATTGCAAAAGAATTGAGGCAACAGGGATGTGGTTTTATCAGAGACTACTATGTGTCAGATGGACAGACGGAAGAACCTATCAAAGTGTCCAAGAGGAACTTGATACCACCAGAAAATTATCAGCAGACATCAACAAGAGAAGATTAAAATACATTGGCCGTGTATCAGGTAGCAACAACACAGCCATTTTTCAAGGAAAAACAGAAGCAAAAACGAAGAAAGTCACACCTCCAATCTCATATACCGAGAACATAACCAGCATAAGTGGCCTAAATATTCAAGAAAGTGTCAACAAAAGTGAAGACAGCGCCATCTGGAGGCCCATGACGGTGTCAGGGAATGCAGCGGCAAACACTGAATGTGGTGAGGCCGACAGTTGACATGTGACAGGTGATTTGGGTCAAGTCCACAGTTTTAAACGGTGAAGTAACAGTTGCTTCCTTGAACTGCCAATTGAATGTCCCTCTAGAAAGAGAACAATTAGATATGGCAGTGACCAGTGGTAATAAACCAGCCAAACACTATTCGCTATGGCAGTGACCAGTGGTAATAAACCAGCCAAACACTATCAGTTATGGCAGTGACCACTGGTAATAAACCAGCCAAACACTATCAGTTATGGCAGTGACCAGTGGTAATAAACCAGTCAAACACTATTCGCTATGGCAGTGACCAGTGGTAATAAACCAGCCAAACACTATCAGTTATGGCAGTGACCAGTGGTAATAAACCAGCCAAACACTATTCGCTATGGCAGTGACCAGTGGTAATAAACCAGTCAAACACTATTAGTTATGGCAGTGACCAGTGGTAATAAACCAGCCAAACACTATTCGCTATGGCAGTGACCAGTGGTAATAAACCAGCCAAACACTATTCGTTATGGCAGTGACCAGTGGTAATAAACCAGCCAAACACTATTCGCTATGGCAGTGACCAGTGGTAATAAACCAGCCAAACACTATTCGTTATGGCAGTGACCAGTGGTAATAAACCAGCCAAACACTATTCGCTATGGCAGTGACCACTGGTAATAAACCAGCCAAACACTATTCGCTATGGCAGTGACCAGTGGTAATAAACCAGCCAAACACTATCAGTTATGGCAGTGACCAGTGGTAATAAACCAGCCAAACACTATTCGTTATGGCAGTGACTACTGGTAATAAACCAGCCAAACACTATTCGCTATGGCAGTGACCAGTGGTAATAAACCAGTCAAACACTATCAGTTATGGCAGTGACCAGTGGTAATAAACCAGCCAAACACTATTCGTTATGGCAGTGACCAGTGGTAATAAAACCAAACACTATCAGTTATGGCAGTGACCACTGGTAATAAACCAGCCAAACACTATTCGTTATGGCAGTGACCACTGGTAATAAACCAGTCAAACACTATCAGTTATGGCAGTGACCAGTGGTAATAAACCAGCCAAACACTTTCAGTTATGGCAGTGACCATGGTAATAAACCAGCCAACACTATCAGTTATGGCAGTGACCAGTGGTGATAAACCAGCCAAACACTATTAGTTATGGCAGTGACCACTGGTAATAAACCAGCCAAACACTATTCGTTATGGCAGTGACCACTGGTAATAAACGAAACACTATCAGTTATGGCAGTGACCACTGGTAATAAACCAGCCAAACACTATCAGTTATGGCAGTGACCATGGTAAGAAACCAGTCAAACACTATCAGTTATGGCAGTGACCAGTGGTAATAAACCAACCAAACACTATCAGGTATGGCAGTGACCAGTGGTAATAACCAGTCAAACACTATCAGTTATGGCAGTGACCACTGGTAATAAATCAGCCGAACACTATCAGTTATGGCAGTGACCACTGGTAATAAACCAGCCAAACACTATCAGTTATGGCAGTGACCAGTGGTAATAAATCATTCAAACACTATTGGTTATGGCAGTGACCAGTGGTAATAAATCATTCAAACACTATCAGTTATGGCAGTGATCAGTGGTAATAAATCAGTCAAACACTATCAGTTATGGCAGTGACCACTGGTAATAAACCAGCCAAACACTATTCGTTATGGCAGTGACCATGGTAATAAATCATTCAAACACTATTCGTTATGGCAGTGACCAGTGGTAATAAATCAGTCAAACACTATTCGTTATGGCAGTGACCAGTGGTAATAAATCAGTCAAACACTATCAGTTATGGCAGTGACCATGGTAATAAACCAGCCAAACACTATTCGTTATGGCAGTGACCAGTGGTAAATAATCAGTCAAACACTATTAGTTATGGCAGTGACCAGTGGTAAATAATCAGTCAAACACTATTAGTTATGGTAGTGACCAGTGGTAAATAATCAGTCAAACACTATTCGTTATGGCAGTGACCAGTGGTAAATAATCAGTCAAACACTATTAGTTATGGTAGTGACCGTGGTAAATAATCAGTCAAACACTATTAGTTATGGCAGTGACCAGTGGTAAATAATCAGCCAAACACTATTAGTTATGGCAGTGACCAATTCAAATAAATCAACCAAACACTATTCGTTATGGCAGTGACCAGTGGTATAATCAACATAAATATTTGTTATGGAGTGACCAGTGGTATAAACAAACACTATTCGTTATGGCAGTGACAGTGGTAATAATCAACCAAACACTATTGTTATGGCAGTGACAGTAGTAAATAATCAGCCAAACACTATTTTGTTATGGCAGTGACCAGTGGTAAATAATCAGTCAAACACTATTGTTATGGCATTGACCAGTGGTAAATAATCAGCCAAACACTATTACTTATGGCAGTGACCAATTAAATAATAACCAAACACTATTAGTTATGGCAGTGACCAATGGTCAAATAAATCAGCCAAACACTATTCGTTATGGCAGTGACCAGTTCAAATAAATCAACCAAACACTATTCGTTATGGCAGTGACCAGTTAATCAATCACCAAACACTATTCGTATGGCAGTGACAATTGGTAATTATCAACCAAACACTATTTGTTATGGCAGTGACATTGGTAATAAATCAACCAAACACTATTCGTTATGGCAGTGACCAGTTCAAATAAATCAGCCAAACACTATTCGTTATGGCAGTGACAATTGGTAATATATCAACCAAACACTATTTGTTATGGCAGTGACAATTGGTAATAATCAACCAAACACTATTTGTTATGGCAGTGACATTCAATAAATCAACCAAACACTATTCGTTATGGCAGTGACCAGGTTAAATAAATCAGCCAAACACTATTGTTATGGCAGACATTGGTAATTATCAAGCACCACAGCTTTTTGTAATGTGCATAGACCACTTTGTAATGTTATCAACAACAAGCTTTTTGTAATGCGTGCTATTCAAGTACCAGCCTATTTTGTTATGTTATCAAGAGTCAAACCCAGCTTTTTGTAATGTCTATCAAGTACCCAGCTTTTTGTAATGTCTATCAAGCACCAGCTTTTTGTAATGTCTATCAAGTACCCAGCTTTTTGTAATGTCTATCAAGCACATAGCTTTTTGTAATGTCTATCAAGTACCCAGCTTTTTGTAATGTTTCAAGCACCCAGCTTTTTGTAATGTCTATCAAGTACCCAGCTTTTTGTAATGTCTATCAAGCACATAGCTTTTTGTAATGTCTATCAAGTACCCAGCTTTTGTTGTTAAGAGTTTTTTAATCTATCAAGTACCCAGCTTTTTGTAATGTCTATCAAGTACCAGCTTTTTGTAATGTCTATCAAGCTCCGCTGTAAGCTATTAGTAATTGTTATCATCAAGTACCAGCTTTTTGTAATGTCTAATCAAGTACCCAGCTTTTTGTAATGTCTATCAAGTACCCAGCTTTTTGTAATGTCTATCAACCATAGCTTTTTGTAATGTCTATCAAGTACCCAGCTTTTTGTAATGTCTATCAAGTTACACCAGCTTTTTGTAATGTCTATCAAGTACCTATCAGCTTTTTGTAATGTCTATCAGTACAGCTTTTTGTAATGTCTATCAAGCACTAGCTTTTTGTAATGTCTATCAAGACCAACTTTTTGTAATGTCTATCAAGGTATCATAGCTTTTTGTAATGTCTATCAAGTACCCAGCTTTTTGTAATGTCTATCAAGCACATAGCTTTTTGTAATGTCTATCAAGTACCAGCTTTTTGTAATGTCTATCAAGCACATAGCTTTTTGTAATGTCTATCAAGCACCCAACTTTTTGTAATGTCTATCAAGTACCAGCTTTTTGTAATGTCTATCAAGCACATAGCTTTTTGTAATGTCTATCAAGCACCCAAGCTTTTTGTAATGTCTATCAAGTACCCAGCTTTTTTGTAATGTCTATCAAGTACCCAGCTTTTTGTAATGTCTATCAAGTACCCATAGCTTTTTGTAATGTCTATCAAGTACCCAGCTTTTTGTAATGTCTATCAAGCACAGCTTTTTTGTAATGTCTATCAAGCACCATAGCTTTTTGTAATGTCTATCAAGCACATAGCTTTTTTGTTAGTAATTGTATCTATCAAGCAACCCAGCTTTTTGTAATGTCTATCAAGCACATAGCTTTTTGTAATGTCTATCAAGCACCCATGCTTTTTTAATGTCTACAAGCTACCCAGCTTTTGTATGTAAGTCCCTGTAATGTCTATCAAGTACCCAGCTTTTTGTAATGTCTATCAAGCACATAGCTTTTTATAATGTCTATCAAGTACCCAGCTTTTTGTAATGTCTATCAAGCACCCAGCTTTTTGTAATGTCTATCAAGCACTAGCTTTTTGTAATGTCTATCAAGCACATAGCTTTTTGTAATGTCTATCAAGTACCAGCTTTTTGTAATGTCTATCAAGTACCCAGCTTTTTGTAATGTCTACAATACCAGCTTTTTGTAATGTCTATCAAGCACAAGCTTTTTGTAATGTCTATCAAGCCATAGCTTTTTGTAATGTCTATCAAGTACCCAGCTTTGTGTAATGTCTATCAAGCACCCACTTTTTGTAATGTCTATCAAGTACCCAGCTTTTGTAATGTCTATCAAGACCCAGCTTTTTGTAATGTCTATCAAGTCCAGCTTTTTGTAATGTTATATCAAGCACCCAGCTTTTTGTAATGTCTATCAAGTACCCAGCTTTTTGTAATTCTATCAAGCACCCAGCTTTTATGTTATAGTCTATCAAGTACCCAGCTTTTTGTAATGTCTATCAAGACCCACTTTTGTAATGTCTATCAAGTACCCAGCTTTTTGTAATGTCTATCAAGTACCAGCTTTTGTAATGTCATCAAGTACCAGCTTTTTGTAATGTCTATCAAGTACCCAGCTTTTTGTAATGTCATCAAGTACCCAGCTTTTTGTAATGTCTATCAAGTACCCAGCTTTTTGTAATGTCTATCAAGTACCAGCTTTTTGTAATGTCTATCAAGTACCCAGCTTTTTGTAATGTCTATCAAGTACCCAGCTTTTTGTAATGTCTATCAAGTACCCAGCTTTTTGTAATGTCTATCAAGTATCCAGCTTTTTGTAATGTCTATCAAGTACCCAGCTCTTTGTAATGTCTATCAAGTACCCAGCTTTTCGTAATGTCTATCAAGTACCCAGCTTTTTGTAATGTCTATCAAGTACCCAGCTTTTTGTAATGTCTATCAAGTACCCAGCTTTTTGTAATGTCTATCAAGTACCCAGCTTTTTGTAATGTCTATCAAGTACCAGCTCTTTGTAATGTCTATCAAGTACCCAGCTTTTCGTAATGTCTATCAAGTACCCAGCTTTTTGTAATGTCTATCAAGTACCAGCTTTTGTAATGTCTATCAAGTACACAGGTTTTTGTAATGTCTATCAAGTACACATCTTTTTGTAATGTCTATCAAGTACACAGCTTTTTGTAATGTCTATCAAGTACCCAGCTTTTTGTAATGTCTATCAAGTACCCAGCTTTTTGTAATGTCTATCAAGTATCCAGCTTTTTGTAATGTCTATCAAGTACCTAGCTTTTTGTAATGTCTATCAAGTACCCAGCTTTTTGTAATGTCTATCAAGTACACAGCTTTTTGTAATATCTATCAAGTATCCAGTTTTTGTAATGTCTATCAAGTACCCAGCTTTTTGTAATGTCTATCAAGTACACAGCTTTTTGTAATGTCTATCAAGTACCCAGCTTTTTGTAATGTCTGTCAAGTACCCAGCTTTTTGTAATATCTATCAAGTACCCAGCTCTTTGTAATGTCTATCAAGTACCCAGCTTTTTGTAATGTCTATCAAGTACCCAGCTTTTTGTAATGTCTATCAAGCACCCAGCTTTTTGTAATGTCTATCAAGCGACTCCGTGTCAGACACCCTCAGAGCTCACAAGATGTCCCTTCTTCAGGCCACCCGCCTTGCTGCTGACAGACGACTGTATCTCCCCGCGACGCCCACAGGTACAAGCGGAAGGAAAAAGTAAAGTAAGTATCAAGCACCCAGCTTTTTGTAATGTCTATCAAGTACCCAGCTTTTTGTAATGTCATCTATACCCAATTTTTCGTAATGTCTATCAAGCACATAGCTTTTTGTAATGTCTATCAAGCACCCAACTTTTTGTAATGTCTATCTAGCACCCAACTTTTTTAATGTCTATCAAGTACCCAGCTTTTTGTAATGTCTATCAAGCACATAGCTTTTTGTAATGTCTATCAAGCACATAGCTTTTTGTAATGTCTATCAAGCACATAGCTTTTTGTAATGTCGATCAACAACATAGCTTTTTGTAATGTCTATCAAGCACATAGCTTTTTGTAATGTCTATCAAGTACCCAGCTTTTTGTAATGTCTATCAAGCACATAGCTTTTTGTAATGTCTATCAACCACATAGCTTTTGTAATGTCTATCAAGCACATAGCTTTTTGTAATGTCTATCAAGCACCCAGCTTTTTGTAATGTCTATCAAATACTCAGCTTTTTGTAATGTCTATCAAGCACTCAGCTTTTTGTAATGTCTATCAAGCACCCAGCTTTTTGTAATATCTATCAAGCACATATCTTTTTGAAATGTCTATCAAGCACCCAACTTTTTGTAATGTCTATCAAGTACCCAGCTTTTTGTAATGTCTATCAAGCACCAGCTTTTTGTAATGTCTATCAAGCACATAGCTTTTTGTAATGTGTATCAAGTACCCAGCTTTTTGTAATGTCTATCAAGCACATAGCTTTTTGTAATGTTTGTCAAGTACCCAGCTTTTTGTCATGTCTATCAAGCACCCAGCTTTTTGTAATATCTATCAAGACCCAACGTTTTGTAATGTCTATCAAGTACCCAGCTTTTTGTAATGTCTATCAAGCATCCAGCTTTTTGTAATGTCTATCAAGCACCCAGCTTTTTGTAATGTCTATCAAGCACATAGCTTTTTGTAATGTCTATCAAGTACCCAGCTTTTTGTAATGTCTATCAAGTACCCAGCTTTTTGTAATGTCTATCAAGTACCCAGCTTTTTGTAATGTCTATCAAGCATCCAGCTTTTTGTAATGTCTATCAAGCACCCAGCTTTTTGTAATGTCTATCAAGCACATAGCTTTTTGTAATGTCTATCAAGTACCGAGCTTTTTGTAATGTCTATCAAGTACCCAGCTTTTTGTAATGTCTATCAAGTACCCAGCTTTTTGTAATGTCCATCAAATACCCAGCTTTTTGTAATGTCTATCAAGCACCCAGCTTTTTGGAATGTTTATCAAGCACCCGTGAACAATGACAAGATACAGGTACAGGAGCACACAGACCAGCTCAATGAAAGCTGCGAGACATACGGCATGAAGATCAGCGTCAGCAAGACCGAGGTCATGACTGTCAGTAAGAGACCAAACAAACTGGACATCAACATCAACGGAACCCAGTTGAAGCAAGCCAGTGAATTTAAATACCTGGGCAGCATCTTCACTGAAAATGGCAAACTAGACAGAGAAATCGAGACCAGATGCCAGAAAGCCAACGCAGTCAGCTACCAACTTGCCCCTCTCCTGAAACACCCCAGCATTCCCACCAGCATTAAGGCGACACTCATCAACGCCATTTTTCTACCAACGCTGACATACCAGTGCCAGACATGGTCCCTAACTAAAGTCCTCGAGAGAAAACTGGTCACCTGTGAAATGAAATGCCTGGGGAAAGCAGTAAACAAGACAAGGCGGGACAAGATCAGAAATGAGGTGATACGAGACATGGTAGGAGCAACACCAATCCTACAACACATCAAACATATGAGGATCAAGTGGTTCGGACACCTCACACGTATGCCCCTAAACCATCCAGCTCTTCGGGCATACAACACCAGATACTCTGGCTGGAGAAGAGGAAGACCAAGACGACGATGGAGCGACTCCGTGACAGACACCCTCAGAGCTCACAAGATGTCCCTTCTCCAGGCCACCCGCCTTGTGCTGACAGACGACTGTATCTCCCCGCGACGCCCACCGGTACAAGCGGAAGGAAAAAGTAAAGTAAGTATCAAGCACCCAGCTTTTTGTAATGTCTATCAAGTACCCAGCTTTTTGTAATGTCTATCAGTACCAGCTTTTGTAATGTCATCAAGTACCCAGCTGTTTGTAATGTCTATCAAGTACACAGCTTTTTGTAATGTCTATCAAGTACCCAGCTTTTTGTAATGTCTATCAAGTACCCAGCTTTTTGTAATGTCTATCAAGTACCCAGTTTTTTGTAATGTCCATCAAGTACCCAGCTTTTTGTAATGTTTATCAAGTACCCAGCTTTTTGTAATGTCTATCAAGTACACAGCTTTTTGTAATGTCTATCAAGTACCCAGCTATTTGTAATGTCTATCAAGTGCCCAGCTTTTTGTAATGTCTATCAAGTACCCAGCTTTTTGTAATGTCTATCAAGTACCCAGCTTTTTGTAATGTCTATCAAGTACCCAGCTTTTTGTAATGTCTATCAAGTATCCAGCTTTTTGTAATGTCCATCAAGTACACAGCTTTTTGTAATGTCTATCAAGTACACAGCTTTTTGTGACTTGACAAAAACTCCATGTACCTCACTCTGATTCACTGGCCGAAACACAGAGCACAGAACCTTTATAGATGGAAAAGTTAAGACGATCACAGTTCATCATCATCATCATCATCATCATCATCATCATCATCACCATCATCATCATCGTCACCGTCATCGTCCTCGTCGTCATCATCATCGCCACCGTCATCATCATCATCATCATCGTCGTCGTCGTCATCATCGTCATTGTCGTCATTGTTGTCGTCGTCACAATCATCATTATCGTCATCGTCATCGTCGTCATCATCATCATCATCATCATGTGCCCTCCAAATGGTGTTGGCAATCATGGCCCTGCACACGAATCTATCCCCTGTCGCTGCAAGTATATCTCCCACCTTCTCCGTCCTCAGCCATCCTGCAAGTCCGTCCAACATTTTCTGCAAGGTCTGCCTGGTGTTCTCTTTCCGTCCAGCTTTCCTGTTGTGACCAGGTGCTCTAATTCCCCTTTCCTAATAAAATGTTCTATAAATGTTGCTTGTCTTTTCCTAATCTTCTTTCTTAATGATCTTCTTGAGTCTGCCTCTTCAAGGCTGTTTCGTTTATTTTCTTTGCCGATCACAGTTATATTACAGGAATTCCTTAGGGCGGCAGATGTATTGAGACATTATTTGATGTTCCAGTAGAATGGATCGGTAAAGTAAAGGCAAACACCACAGGCCACTAGTAGGTATCGCATTTTGAAAAGTAATGGTCAGTCGCCATTGTCCAGTACTAAAACCTTTCGCAGTTGGGCACAGAAACGGAATAAAGCTGTAATGGGGGCAAGAGGAAATAAATAGACATTAGACTGGATGGATCAATACCCTAGACCGTGAAGTGACCGCACCAAAGACCAGAAGCAAATATCAAGAAATAACGCCATTATTCTCCACGTTGGGGAGTTGGACAGATTCTAAGGGGTGACACTTAGCAGTAAAAGTCACCGTCCGAAACAGACTTTTGAAAATGGCGTGTTAATTGGCCGAAGGTAACGTTAGATGTAACCACCACAATGTCAGGATTAAACTTCGAATCACACGTTCAAACTTGAAGTCAGGCTGTAGAGACGCGGTCAGCTAATCACACGTTCAAACTTGAAGTCAGGCTTTAGAGACGCGGTCAGCTAATCACAGGCGGTCCTATTGATGGTCAGGGAGGAAAAGCGTCCTGACCTGAATCTCCTTCTATAAAAGGGATAGTCAGTCAGCCCCTGGGCGCTCTTTTGGGGAAACCAGCTTCCAAGCTACCTCACAGGTATGTGACCCACGTTTTAATTTGTATTCTTGTTAGGTGTTAAGGTTAGGGTTAGAAGTTAGAAGCATGTTTTACATTTCAGGAAACAGAAAGAATAGAGTTGGACAGAAGGAAATGTTCAGTATGCTTGTAACATGTAATCTGGTGAAGATTCGTTGTGCATTTTAGGATTTAGGGCCAGTAGGACTTAGGCCAGTAAGAACGGTGACTTATGTCTTACGTTGAAGTTGATCAATTAAATAAATGTGTTGTATTTATCATTCCATGTGTGGACTACCTTTGAGAATCCTTGTCTAGTGTGGTTAGTGCGTTTTCCTCTCCTCACACTCTCCTTCTTTGTTGAGTGCATGATTTCCAAGTAGAAAAACAATTCTTCATAATCATCCTCAATTCCTTATACACATCATCGCAAATTCCTTCTTGCGATAGTTACATGAAATTAAATAAGTTGTCACTTTCTGACATATGATGAATTCGGAACTTCCTACGGACTAATTTCGAATTTTATCACCTATTTTGGAGTAATTCAAGCGATTAAAAAATACATAAGAAAAATGGACATTGATATTCATAATAACTATGCTTTAAATGTGAAGAAGTCCCTTCAGATCATTTATTCAAGCCACAAAGGAACGAAACCATACTACGATATACTAACTAACAACGGTCAAGACCCAAAGTGTTGTAGTAAGTGGAACAAAAAACTACCAACAGATATAAACTGGAATGTTGTTTTCAAAAAGATCCAGAAAATAACTGACATCAAACTTCAGTGGTTTCAAATCCGGATAGTTCACAGAATTATTGCTACAAACAAAACACTTAAGAATATGAAAATCAGTAACAACGATAAATGTTCTCTTTGCACTATAGAACCTGAGGATATTCAGCATTTATTCTGGCAATGTAACGCGGTTCGTCAATTTTGGTATTCTTTGGAATCTTCGTTAAATGAAAAATGTGTACATACACGTCATTTGAAATTGAACGAAGAATTAATTATACTTGGAATATCGGAGAGCTTTAAAACAGATGATACATTTGATTTTCTTCTTATTTTTGCAAAAGTCTTCTTATATAAATGTCGAATAGAGAAAGTACAACCTATCTTTCATGTGTTCTTACAACAGCTTAAATGGAGGTTCATGATAGAAAGACACAAAGCATATGTGAACATGTGCTCTACAACATTCGTATCAAAGTGGTCTTACTATAAACCTCTGATGTTTGACACATAAACAATTATCTCAACAATGCTCAGCAGAATGGCTAATGAGTTAATAAATAAAGATCATGTTATAACAAAAATAGATCGTGATGGAATACAGAGGACATGCCTCTTTCTATAAATAACAAACATCCTCTGGTCAAAGATTTTTTCCCCATGGACATCATTAGAAGGAAAGAAAACCCAGCATGCAGTTATCCTTGAGGTATGAAGCTGTTGGATTTCGATATTGTTCATCCAATTATTTGTTTTTGTTTACTTACTTGTTTGTGTGTGTGTGTGTGTGTGTGTGTGTGTGTGTGTGTGTGTGTGTGTGTGTGTGTGTGTGTGTGTGTGTGTGTGTGTGTATGTTGTGTGGTTGTGTGTGTGTGTGTGTGTGATTTTTTTCCCTATTGTTACACATGCATGTATACATTCGCGTAATTTTCTTCTTAAAATGCCAATTTATCTATATCTCTTCATATGCTTCAGTTAGACATATGGATGTACATGTATGTGTGTGTATATGTGTATATGTATGTATATGTTTTATTATTGTGTATGTGTGTATATATTATGTGTGTATATGTTATTTGTGTATGTATATGTATGTGTTATGCGTATATGTTATTATATATTTTTTGTATAGTATATATATATATATAAATGTAGATGTAGATGTGTGTATACATGTATGTGTGTATGTGTGTGTGTCTATGTACATGTGTATGTATATGTATATATGTGTGCGGATATATATACATATATATATAATATATATATATATATATATATATATATATATATATGTATTGCAATGAATGCTTGTTCTTTCTACATTTTGTTAGATCTGTTGATTATGCATTGTGTACATTTCAAGATGTTTGTAAGATCTATATATCTGAAAATGAATAAAAACAAGTTAAAAAAAATTAAATAAGTTCTTGTTGTTACTGTTATTTTTTTGTTTTAGATAACCGACTGCGTACAGCCATATCAGAGCTATAACCGTTTCAAAACATACACAATACTTCAACAGGAAAAGACAGGAGAAGTAAAGTAAGTGCACATTTCAATGCACTGGCCCACATAATCTAAGGAGATGCCCCTGACGCTGAACACTCCGTCCAATTATCGTACAGGAGATTTAAAAAACGCACTCGACTACAAATACAAACATAATTAAGGACACCAAAACATACATCAGCAGGCGTAAATTACCCAAACATGCTTCCGCATATCACACTTCCCTCGAACCCAAATTCACTCAACACATGCACCCAATCATCAATCCTAAGAGAAAGAATGTAAGGATTTATCGAACACATACAGGTGAACGGACCAGTAAGGCAGAAAATGATAGGAAAAAATGACAGAAAGCAAAGGAACAAGGCAGAAACAAAGAAAGTGACAGAAAAGAGGACATTTCTGGCACAGAATTTCCAGAATGTGGGATACTATTTATACTAAAATAAAACCTGGCATCTCCACGGGGGACTTATGCGTTCGATCTTTTCGGTGAAAAAGTCACTGAAACGCTAGTGTATACATGTACTCATCATCATCATCAGGTGCCCTGCCGCATGGCGTTGGCGATCATGGACTTCCATCTGCTTCTATCTCTCGTTGCCCCTAGCATCTCCCCCACCCTCCTCGTCCCCAGCCACTCTGCAAGTCCGTCCAGCATTTTCTCCCTGGGTCTACCCGGTGCTCTCTTTTCCTCCAGCTTTCCCGTTGTGACCAGGTGCTCCAAATCCCCCTTCCTCATAAAATGGCCTATAAATGTTGCTTGTCTTTTCCTAATCTTCCTTATGAGTGATCTACTTGTGTCTGCCTCCATCAAGACTGTCTCGTTTGTTTTCTTTGCTGTCCATGGAACCCATACATGTACTAGGAGGAAGGAAATACCGTTGGAAGACATATTGTTTCAGATTTGCCCAGAAGATTACTAGTTACAGAGAAAAGGTGTTTGCAGGAGGAGCTGAAATCTATCGTTTCAGTAAAGTATTGTCTCTCTGACAGTTCAAATGAGATGGCAGGTATCCGTTCCTTAGCATAATTCGTCAGTATACTGCCAAACCCTGTGCATAGTAGGTAGTCGGGTTTTTCAAGGCAAAGTCGCCTTTGTGACAGATGTCTTAACCACTTGGCTATCAGTCACCAGCAACATATGGGGGAATGTTTAAGCCTTATGAAGTTCACTTTTGTTCCTTCTGGTACAGTCTTCGAGTGATCAACAAAAACAAGAAAGTAACCTGAGAAGTCTTTGTGTTGAAATGACAAATCATAACCCTGACTTCCCAATTCAAAGCACTGAGATAGATAGACAGACAGACAGACAGACAGACAGGCAGACAGACAGACAGGCAGACAGATAGACAGACAGACAGACAGGCAGACAGACAGGCAGACAGACAGACAGATAGACAGACAGACTTACAGATAGATAGACAGACAGACAGATAGACAGAGACAGATAGACAGACAGACTGACAGACAGACAGACAGATAGGTAGACAGACAGACAGATAGATAGATAGGTAGATAGATGATAGACAGACAGATAGATAGACAGAGACAGACAGATAGACAGACAGATAGATAGATAGATAGATAGACAGACAGATAGACAGACAGACAGATAGACAACAGATAGACAGAATAGATAGACAGATAGATGGACAGACAGATGGATAGACAGATATAAAGATAGATTGATAGACAGACAGACAGATAGATAGACAGACAGATAGATAGATAGACAGACAGACAGACACAGATAGATAGATAGATAGATAGATAGACAAGGAGAGAGAGAGCAAGAGAGAGAGAGAGAGAAAGAGAGAGAGACAGAGACAGAGAGAGATAGAGACAGAGAGAGACAGAGACATAGAGACAGACACACATACAGACAGACACACAGACAGAGACAGACACACAGAGACAGAGAGACACACAGACACAGACAGGCAGAGACAGACACAGACAGACAGACAGACAGACAGAGACACACAGACAGACAGAGAGACACACAGACACAGACAGACAGACAGATAGACAGAGGAGGGGTGAGTTAAGAGTCAAACAGAAACACAGACAAAGACATTGAAGCAGCCAACTAGAGGGTGGAAAATGTCTACTTACCTTTCCCAAAGAAGGTGGACATGATGGCGTCTGGAGTGATGCAGACAAGAAACATGAAGATGATAACGATCAGCATGAGGGTGATGCGGTTCCTTGCAGAAAACTTCTTCCCCTTCACCCGTTCCTTGCGAAGCTCATTGATGATGCGAGCGTTCATGAAGACCAGCACAAAGACGGGGATAATGCCTCGTAGCGAGTTCTGGATCCATGAATACGGAATCATGAAGGCATCATTGGTACCTAGTGACGTTGGCACCACATGAGGACACGTTATGTTAGATTTCACATCGTGGATGGTCTTGACGCGGTAGCGGAAGCCTGAAGGGATGGACAGCACACTCATGAAGAGAAACACCACACTGCAGATGATACGAGCTCGAGGGATAGTACACAGTTCTTTTGCTTTGGAAGGGTGACACACACAGATATATCGCTCTGCAGCTACAGAAATGGTTAACCAAGCAGTCACGCAAACAGACATATTGAATATGTAGTGTGCATAAGGATAGACGTAACTCATCATAATCTGTCCTGTTTGGGGGTCACTTTGAAGAACGACGAGGATGATAAAGTACATCAAATCATTTAGCAGTTTGAACGTATCCGACACAGCCAGGGCAGACAAATATATATTGGTGGAGGTACGCATGTTTCGGTGATTCAGCACCACTAACGCCAACACGTTCCCGGTGATTCCCAGAATGCAAAGCACGGGATAGATGATGAGTCCTGTGACGTATTGTGCAGTCTCATAGAAATGCTTGTGGTCATCTTCTAGCTGATCGTCACAAGAGGCCACACTGTTAAAGAAGTTGGAGGCATTGGTCATGGAACTGTGATCTTTTGTGATGTTAATTATGATGGATAACACAGGTTCCTGCCCCGAGTAGGTATTCATGTTGTTGGAGTAGCTTGTTGTTTTCAAGTGGGCTAACAGTCAACGTTTAGATTTAATTGATGAAACACAACTTTATATCTAAGTATGCAACAATTTTGTAAGCTTTTTTTTCAAACTAACAAAATTTAGAAAGTGTTTGTGCCCTTCTTTTCATAGTTTTCAAACAGCCACAGTTCCAAATGTCACAAAGCCTCGTATATCATGACAATAATCTTCGCTAGGGAAATTTGGGCTGACTGAAATCTCTCAAAATTGTTAGTTTCTGCCAACGTGTTTCAAAATATTCAAATAGTTTTAGTGAAGAAAATGTTTGTCAGACCAAACATACTGTCCATAAACTTTTGAACAAGAAGAAATGTTGGATGGACACAATGGGGACTAACTTTATGCCGGTTCAGAAAGTTAGTAAGTTGGTCTTTGAGAGTAAGTATTCTATGAATGTCTCGTGTCACTAAACAAACCACTCTGAATTATGAATACAGATGTTAATGCACAGACTGAAGTATGAATACAGATGTTAAGCACAGAGCATTTGAAAGAATACTGCGTCACACTGTGCTTCATGAACACAGACGGAACAAAAAGTTTTTTGTTTACATTCACACAAGTCTGAAGCGTTTGATGACCAGTCTACAGTAACTGAAAGGACAAACCACTTGTGTGAAATACAAAGCTTTCTTCGTCTCTATGTAACTGCCATGATCAGATGAAATGAAAGCTCGTTCCAGTATCGGCAGAATACCAGTCATTGTTGAAAATGATATGTGAAGCCAGACAGAACAATTAGTACATAAATTGAATTTTCTTGTGTTTTTACTCTATACTAACGGACTGTCAAGACAGAAAAAAATCACCACAACAAAGTTTTGACCGAATTCATTCAGAAGAAGATTCGTTTTGGAAGTCGAACTTCCGTCATCTACTTGAGATCATGAAAAGCTCAGAACCTTTTATCATAACGTAGTGCATTCCTCGTGAAATCTTTTTTGATTTCACTTCAAACAACACGAAAATGAATATCAGTGGATGTACATATTTACTTATATTAGACATCTTTCACTCTGGAAGGTTGTTTTATTTTCAGTTTTCACACAAAGGCATCAAAGGTTCAGTGATCTCACAGGAATTACATATTATCCCCGGTGCCCTCACACAAAGGCATCACAGGTTCAATGATCTCACAGGAATTACATATTATCCCCGGTGCCCTCACACAAAGGCATCACAGGTTCAATGATCTCACAGGAATTACATATCATCCGCGGTGCCCTCACACAAAGGCATCACAGGTTCAATGATCTCACAGGAATTACATATCATCCTCGGTGCCCTCACACAAAGGCATCACAGGTTCAATGATCTCACAGGAATTACATATTATCCCCGGTGCCCTCACACAAAGACATCCAGGTTCAATGATCTCACAGGAATTACATATCATCCCCGGTGCCCTGAGACAATGATCGTCATAACTGACTTTAAGACCAGTCAAGGGAAAAGAAACAAAGTCCAACAATGGCAGTGAACACTTAAAGTCTGCAGAATTATTCAGCAGTTTATTTTCTTTTCACAAAAGGCTCATTTTCAATAGAAATGAACACACAAATCCAGGACTGTAGAAGAGATGCTCTTCAGCCACACAGTATTCCTTGTGATGGGACCTAGTGCAATGTGGCTGGCTCTTCGGCGCGTCCAATGTAGACAATCTTCACTGTAGTCACTGTAATCATTGTTAGTCACTGTTAGTCACTGTAGTCACTGTTGGTCCTATTGGTCACTGTAGTCACTGTTGGTCACTGTTGGTCACTGTAGTCACTGCTGCCTTATACGTGGAGATGTGCCGGCGTGGAGAACATCGGGTAGGGATATCCTGAGAAATGGTTTCTGAAATCAAAAGGACCAGGAAAATTGTCAGGTTAATCAAATGGTAGTTAAAATTCAGGAAGTAAAATAATAAATAAATAAATAAATAAATAAATGAATAAATGAAGAAGAGAGAAGAGAAGAAGAAGAAGAAGAGAAAATAATAATGATGATGATGGTAATAACAACAATAATAATAATAATGATAATATAATAATGATAATAATAATAATAACAATGATAACAACAATAACAACAACAACGATAATATAATAATAATAATAATAATAACAATAATAATAACAATAATAATAATAATAATAATTGTAATTGTACAGCACCCCATCTCACAAGAGCCCTAACATTTTACGAAAGCACGAGGGACAAAAGAAGACATCTTGCAAATGTCAAAGCCTACAGCTGTAATCACTACAGATTAACACCAAACACCCGACAGTCATTTCATCAAACAAATGTCAAAGACTACTGCTGTAATCACTACAGATTAACACCAAACACCCGACAGTCATTTCATCATACAAAGGAGGCTGACCATGCGTTGCATGACCCATTCGGACCCAGTCACCAGTTACTTTGTTTACAAACTGAATGGCAAGGTGGGGAGATGACAAACCCCGGGACATAGCCACACAACATGCACCAACAAGGTCCAGTCCAGCCACCAGACCAAGAGAGAATGGAAGACCCCTCTCTCACCCCACTCTGGTCTTCACCCTAATAATAATAACAATAATAATACTGATGATGGTGATGAGGATGATGATGATGATGATAATGGTGATGGTGATGATGATAATGACGATGACGCGATGATAGTGATGTGATGGTGGTGATGATGACGATGATGATGATGATGATGGTGATGATGATGATGATAGTGACGATGATGACGACGCGATGATAGTGATGTGATGGTGGTGATGATGATGATGATGACGACGATGATGATGATGATGATAATGTACATCTATATCGCGCCTGAGAGTGCTGTAGAGGCTTACAACCATACGATAGGAATATAGATAAATGATCAATATAACAAATTTCACTATATTTTAGGCTTTAACATCATGCACACACTCTCAATAACATCAGTACAGTAATAACAATAATTACAGTATCTATGTAATAATAATCATAGAAACAACAAACATTACAGTATCTATATGGCGCCAAATCTTGACAATTCAAATCATTACAGTATTTATGTAATAATAATCATAGTAATATCAATAATTACAGTATTTATGTAATAATAATCAGTAATAACAATAATTACAGTATTTATGTAATAATAATCATAGTAATAACAATAATCACAGTATTTATGTAATAATAATCACAGTAATAACAATAATTACAGTATTTATGTAATAATAATCACAATAATAACAATAATTACAGTATTTATGTAATAATAATCACAGAAACAAGAAACATTACACTATTTATGTAATAATAATCACAGTAATAACAATAATTACAGTATTTATGTAATAATAATCACAGTAATAACAATAATCACAGTATTTATGTAATAATAATCACAGTAATAACAATAATCACAGTATTTATGTAATAATAATCACAGTAATAATAATAATCACAGTAATAACAATAATCACAGTATTTATGTAATAATAATCACAGTAATAACAATAATTACAGTATTTTTATGTAATAATCACAGTAATAACAATTACAGTATTTATGAAATAATAATCACAGAAACAAAAAACATTACAGTATTTATGTAATAATAATCACAGTAATAACAATAATTACAGCATTTATGTAATAATAATCACAGTAATAACAATAATTACAATATTTATGTAATAATAATCACAGAAACAACAAACATTACAGTATTTATGTAATAATAATCACAGTAATAACAATAATTACAATATTTATGTAATAATAATCACAGAAGTAACAAACATTACAGTATCTATATGGCACCAAATCTTGACAATTCAAATCATTACAGTATTTATGTAATAATAATCACAGTAATAACAATAATTACAGTATCTATATGGCGCCACATCTTGACAATTCAAACCAGCCATACGCATGCCATTAACACTGACCACCTTGCAACACGCGAAACACACACCGACACACCCACACACACACAAACAACAGACACACACACACAGACACACAGCACACACACACACAACACACAGACACACACACACAAACACACACACACACACACAACCACACAGACACACACACACACACACACACACACACACACAAACACACACAAACAACAGACACACAACACAGAACATACACACACAGACACACACAGAAAACACACACCGGACACACACAC
>JAPXFY010000023.1:260097-272597 GCA_030674185.1 Monoplex corrugatus
CCAACCACGACATTCCAGTGTCCCCACTGCAACAGACATTGTACATCCAAGATCGGATTGCACAGCCACATGCGCGTCCACAGATGAGCTGCAGGATTTCATCGTCATCTTCGGCAACGAAGGACTACCATCATGTATGTATGTATGTATGCATGTTAGTATGTATGTATGTATGGTATGTATGTATGTACGCGTGTTAGTATGTATGTATGTATGTAGTTGTATGATTTGTATGTATGGATGTATGCATGTATGATGTATGCATGTATGTATGTAGTATGTATGATGTATGTTATGTATATGTATGTTATATGTATGTATGTATTGTATGTAGTATGTATGTAGATGTATGTATGTATGTAGTATGTAATTGTATGTATGTATGTATGATGTAGTATGTATAAGTATGTTACGTATGTATGATTGTATGTATGTTTATGTATGTATGTATGATGTATATAAGTATGTATGTATGTATGATGTATAGTATGTATGTATATAGTATGTATGTATGTATGTATGATTGTATATGTATGTATGTATGTATGCATGCATGTATGTATGTATGTATGTAATGTATGTATAATGTATGTATGTACATGCATGTATATATGTATGTATGTATATGTATGCATGTATGCATGTATATATGTATGTATGTATGTATAATGTATATGTATGTATGTATGATCTTGTATGCTATGATATGATTTTATGTCACTCTTATGCTGTGAGTATGACTGTTTTGTAACTCTTGCTAAGTGACATTGCGTGTATATTTAACCTTCCCCGCTGATGACTCCATGACTGTTTTGTCAACTCTTCCCTGCTGTGACGTCATGACTGTTTTGTCAACTCTTTCTGCTGTGACTCATGACTGTTTTGTCAACTCTTCCTGCTGTGACGTCATGACTGTTTTGTCAACTCTTCCCTGCTGTGACGTCTTGACTGTTTTGTCAACTCTTCCCTGCTGTGACGTCATGACTGTTTTGTCAACTCTTCCCTGCTGTGACGTCATGACTGTTTTGTCAATTCTTCCCTGCTGTCGACGTCATGACTGTTTTGTCAACTCTTCCCTGCTGTGACGTCATGACTGTTTTGTAATTCTTCCCTGCTGTGACGTCATGACTGTTTTATCAATTCTTCCCTGCTGTGACGTCATGACTTTTGTCAATTCTTCCCTGCTGTGACGTCATGACTGTTTTATCAACTCTTCCCTGCTGTGACGTCATGACTGTTTTGTCAACTCTTCCCTCTATGACATCATGACTGTTTTATCAACTCTTCCCTGCTGCGACGTCATGCCTTTTATCAACTCTTCCCTCTGTGACGTCACGACTGTTTTATCAACTCTTCCCTGCTGTGACGTCACAACTGTTTTGTCAACTCTTCCCTGCTGTGACGTCATGACTGTTGTGTCAACTCTTCCCTGCTATGACGTCATGACTGTTTTATCAACTCTTCGTTCTGTGACGTCATGAATGTTTTATCAACTGTTCCCTGCTGTGACATCACGACTGTCTTGTCAACTCTTCCCTGCTGTGATATCATGGCTCTTTTGTCAACTGTTCCCTGCTGTGACGTCATTACTGTTTTGTCAACTCTTCCCTGCTGTGACATCATGGCTGTTTATACAGACCGATAAAAGAAGCTGAAGGACCACGTGACAAGCAAACACTCAGTCTAGACAAATGGTTCGTTAGTCAATTCAACCAATGCGTGGATAGCTCAAAATTGAATGGAGATAAAGCTAATGTGTTTGCTTCTAGATCTGCGAGGTCAGTAAACAACCTGAAACATTCCACTATAATCAATGACACAAAAGACTCTAGCTCAACTTATCAAACACTGACAACTAACTAGGAGTGTCTTTCAAACGCAAATTGTACAACTGAACACAACGTTCAAGGGAACTAGCACAGCTACTCAAAGATACTGGAAGATATAATTATGAAGTAACAGACCAAACCTCCGGGCATTTGTTCACTGACAAAACTCTCAGTTCAACCAGGAATAATGAAACCAAGCAAACACTCATTGCTGTAAAGTTCCAGTAACTATCTATACCAAAGGTAAAAAAGTGATCGCTCCAGCAAACGCTTCAGAAACATTCAACAGAAGGACACTTACAGACTGAAGAAAACTAACTTTATGACAAAGCCAGCAATGGAACCAACAGCCCACAGCCAGTCCACGGATATACACTAGCACTTAACGGACCCTGAAAGGCAGTGGCAGTTCAGTCCAGAGACTAGCAGAATAAAGGGGGGTGAGGTGGAATCATGCAGCAAACAGGAACTTAAAGCAGTCATAAGCCAATCCAACCACTGGTTCTCTCACTCAGTCGTAAGCCAATCCAACCACTGGTTCTCTTACTCGGTCGTAAGCCAATCCAACCACTGGTTCTCTTACTCAGTCGTAAGCCAATCCAACCACTGGTTCTCTTACTCAGTCGTAAGCCAATCCAACCACTGGTTCTCTCACTCAGTCTTAAGCCAATCCAACCACGGGTTCTCTCACTCAGTCGTAAGCCAATCCAACCACTGGTTCTCTCACTCAGTCGTAAGCCAATCCAACCACGGTTCTCTCACTCAGTCGTAAGCCAATCCAACCACTGGTTCTCTCACTCAGTCGTAAGCCAATCCAACCACTGGTTCTCTCACTCAGTCGTAAGCCAATCCAACCACTGGTTCTCTTACTCAGTCGTAAGCCAATCCAACCACGGATTCTCTTACTCAGTCGTAAGCCAATCCAACCACGGTTCTCTCACTCAGTCATAAACCAATCCAACCACTGGCTCTCTCACTCGGTCGTAAGCCAATCCAACCACTGGTTCTCTTACTCGGTCGTAAGCCAATCCAACCACTGGTTCTCTTACTCAGTCGTAAGCCAACCCAACCACTGGTTCTCTTACTCGGTCGTAAGCCAATCCAACCACTGGTTCTCTTACTCGGTCGTAAGCCAATCCAGCCACTGGTTCTCTTACTCAGTCATAAGCCAACCCAACCACTGGTTCTCTTACTCGGTCGTAAGCCAATCCAACCACTGGTTCTCTTACTCAGTCGTAAGCCAATCCAACCACTGGTTCTCTTACTCAGTCGTAAGCCAATCCAACCACTGGTTCTCTCACTCAATATATACCGACACGTGCGATGGTACGACATTAAATATTTTTCAGTAACATCCTCAGTGACGTAATAATAATAATAATAATTAATAATAATAATTACAATATTTATATAGCTCAAAATCTTGATAAAATCAAATCTAAGCGCTGAAGCAGACACACACGCACGCACGCACGCACGCACGCACGCACACACACGCACGCACGCACCACACGCACCACGCACACACACACAACACACACACACACACACACACACACACAACACACACACAACTACACACACACACACACACGCATGGCTATAAATGGGGAGAAAGAATAAAAGCAATAAAAGCAAGAATAAAAGCAATGGAAAATTATAGAGCATAGCATATACAATTATATATTATAACCATGTGATTCCCCTCCGAGCGGAGACAGGCTGCAGAGGGGGGGGGGGGGGGAGGGGGGTTGAGTGAGGTTAGGATTTTATGCGGAGGAGAAAAGGTGAGTTTTGAGAGCGGACTTGAAGGAGACAAAAGTAGGTTGCTGACGGACTGAGAGAGGAAGTTTGTTCCAGGAGAGTGGACCAGAAACAGAGAAGGCTCGTGGACCATAGGTATTGAGCTTAGTGCGTGGAAAGCGAAAAGTCAGAGGATCGGAGGCAGAGCGGAGGGTACGTGAGGGAACATAGATCTCAAGTAGGCTTGACAGGTAATCGGGGGCTGCGTTATTGAGGCTTTTGTAGCACATGGTGTCTAGTTTGTACTGTATGCGCTTTGATACAGGGAGCCAGTGAAGTTGTGCCAGGAGAGGAGATATGTGGTCAGCTTTTTTCTTTTCGAGTACAAGGCGTACAGCATTGTTTTGAATGCGCTGTAGGATGTGAATGGTGGAGGCAGGAAGACCAGACAGGAGTGAATTGCAATAGTCAATGCGAGACATTATGAAGGAGAGAACGAGTTTTGCAGTTGTTTCGACAGAGAGATACTTCCTGATCAGCCTTATACGATGGAGATGATAGTAGCAAGATCTGGCAGTTTGAGAAACAAAGTTGTTCATGGAGAGGGTAGAGTCAATGCAGACACCAAGGTTTTTAGCTGAATCAGAAATTGGGACTGATGTGTTACATAATGGGAGAGAAAGAGGAGGCAGCTGAGAAAGTTTCTGACGGGTGCCAATGAGGATAGCTTCTGTCTTGTCGTCATTAAGCTGAAGTTTGTTGAACGTCATCCAGTTCTTAATGTCCGAGTAACACTCAGTGGTGCGAGTCAACAGGCGCTGTATATTATCAGGTGAGTCACTGTCTTGAAGTTGGGTGTCATCAGCATAGAAGTGATGTTTTATAGAGTGGGAGTTGATGATGGTGGACAGGGGGGAGGTGTAAAGAGTGAAAAGAACAGGGCCAAGGACAGATCCTTGTGGAACACCACAGGTCAGGTATGCAGGTTGAGAGTAAGTGCCATTTATGAGAACAGTTTGTTTTCTGTTTGATAAATACGAAGTGAAAAAGGAGAGAGCAATGTCAGAGATGCCAAAAGTATGATGGAGTCTAGAAAGGAGAATACCATGGTCATGACGTATCTGTATAATGAACGAAACTGGATGGTATAATTATTCTCTGCCTTACCACTGTGCCCATAGCACACTCAATTCTGGGTAGAAGCCGGACGGGGCTGAAAAATGCCACAAAGATGTTGATAGGACAGATAAGATTTGAGCCCACGGAGTTCATTTAAAGCTAACCACTACAGGACGGCCACTGATTGCTTTGTTCATGTACTCATTCACTCACTTCATTTATTCATTCAATCAGTTGATCAATTCACAAATAAACTAATAAATGAACACCGCCATTAGATAGACACATTTATGCTGGGGCCATGGGAAGTTAGGAAATAGGTAACAGTGTGTGTGCTGGGGGCCAATACAATCAGAAAAAAGCTCAAATGTGTTTTACTGCCCACCGTCAGACGTACTGGCCATATAAAAGAGTGGTGCAAATCCAGTTTATTGTCAGCAATCAGACTTGTGCTATGAAAGAACACGACAAATTCACTTTATTCTCAACAGCAGACGAACCGCAACTTATCTAATCATCTCTGTCTGTCTGTCTGTCTGTATCTCTCTTCTCTCTGTGAGTGCGTGTGTGTGTGTGTGTGTGTATGTGCATGTATATATATATCTATATATATATATAATATACCAATAATTGTCCAAAGGCGATAAGTACACCGTTAATTTTCAAAAGGGAGATAAGTATACCATTAATTGTCCAAAGGGGATAAGTATACCATTAATTGTCTGAAGGCTGGGGATGAAGAGGGTGGGGCAGATGCTGGGGGCTACGAGAGATAGAGATGGTTGGAAGTCCATGGTCGCCACCTGATGATGATGATGATGAAACAAAAAAAAAAAAAAAAATCATAGGAAAAAACAGACAGACTTGAAAGTTCCTGATGATACTAACATGGTTATAAACTGACTTCTGAGCAAGAATGAAATTTTTCACTTGTTTGGAACTATTGGAATTATTTTGTTTTTAAAGTTTGCGCAGGGGGGTACCAATACATGCAAAGAATAAAAAAAACTACATTTAGCTTTTTGACATCAAAAACACTTCTAGACAGTTGTAATATGATTTTCAGTATTATGTGAACAAAGTTTCAGAATCCAGCTGCAAGTCTTTCTATGTAAACAAGCAATGTTCATTATGTCAGTGTTATAACATGTACACACGCACAGAGACAGCAATGGCCATTCACATTATATAAACAAAATAAATCATTAAAAAACACAGCAAAGGTATACAGACTTGAAAGTTTCTGGTGATACTGACATGTTACAAACTGACTTTTGTGCTAGTATGAAACTTGAAAGTGTTCACTTGTTTGGTATTATTTTCTTTAAATTTTGAAATAAAAGATTTTGTTTCAAAAGTGTGTGCAGGGGAGTACCAATACATGCAAAGAATAAATAAAAACCACAAATTTAGCTTTATGAAATCAAAAACACTTCTAGACAGTTGTAATTGATTGAGTATTATGTGAACAAAGTTTCAGAAACCAGCTGCAAGTCTTTCTATGTAAACAAGCAATGTTCCTTATGTCAATGTTATATACACACACACACAGACACAGCGATGGCCATTCACACCTCATGAACAAAAACAAAAAAAATCATAGGAAAGATATACAGACTTGAAAGTTTCTAGTGATACTTACATGGTTACAAACTGAATTTTGTGCAAGAATGAAACAGTTGACATGTTTGATACAGTTTTTAGAAATTTTACTGTAAATTATTTTGTCAAAAGTTTGTGCTGGGGGGGGGGGGGTACCAATTATATGCAAAGAATAACCCCCCCCCCCCCCCCAATTTTAGCTCTATGATATCAAAACACTTCTAGACAGTTGCAATATGATTGGGCACAATGTGTACCAAGTTTCAGAAACCAGCTGTAATCTTTCAATGAAAACAAGCAATGTTTATTAGGTCAATGTTGTAACGTACACACATGCCCAAAGACAACAACAGCAATTCAGACTACATCATAAAAAAATCATAGGAAAGACAGATAGGCTTGAAAGTTTCTGGTGATACTAACATGGTTATAAACTTTTGAGCAAGTATGAAAGTGTTCATATGCCTTCTACTATTTTTTTTAAATTTTGAAGCAAATTATTTTGTTTCAAAAGTTTGCGCAGCGGGGTACCAATATATCCAAAGAATAAAACAAAAACAAAAACAACAAAAAAACCAAAAACAAACAAAGTTAGCTTTTTGAAATCAAAAACACTTCTACACAGCTGTAATATGACTGGGCATTATGTGTACCAAGTATAAGAACTGTTGTGTTTGGATGGCGAGTGTTAGAGGGCGTACAGACAGATCAGATAGCACACAATTTCACAGAGACAAGGGAGACGCCATTGAGTTGATAACCGAAGTGTATTCTGGGAATGACTCGTTTACCAAGTGGTCTAAGGGATACAACCCAATACACAACACCTTCCCCTTTAAGTTGAATACTATTAATATTACTATTATTCTTACTATACTATACTGCGTAGCGTCTTTTCCTTGAAACCAAATAAGATGACTGCATAGCGTCTTTCACACCTTACTTCACTCGTCTCAACCACACGCATACCTTAACTACACCAGGTATGCCACATTCACTCTAGCCTAAATGGCTATTCTGCAATCACCCGCACCTAACACGTATTCAGGTGTATTTCTACCTGAACCTTCGGAAATCACTGAGCACAATCGCGGAACCGGGTCGGCCTGGTCACGTGTCGACCCGAGCGAGTGGTGTAGCCAGTGTCCGGTGGTCGGTCCTGGAGCGGCCCCCGTAGCGGATCCGATGGATCTGGTGGATCAGCCGATGCCTTCGCCTCCGTCGCCACAGGAAGCTGGATCACTGCCTCGGGCCTCGTTGACTGGGCTGGAACGGTGGACTTCTCGGCCGCTGGTGGTGCTGCCGCTGCATTGTTTGGCTGGGACCGGATGGTGTCTCGCCTCAGGTGTTGCCGGTTACGCCTCCTCTCCCCGTCACTGGTCTGGACAAGGTAGGACCGAGGCGCACACTGACTCGAGACTACCCCTGGACGCTGCCATGCCTTATCCTCGTTCAGCAGAACGGGATCTCCAGGCTGCAGCTCCGGTAGGAGTCGTGCACCAGGTGTGTCGTGGTAGGCCTTGGTCTTCGCCTTATACACACTGTCTCTGCTCTTCACTGTGTCTGGGTCAACAGTGTGCGGCTGAAGCTTGGCTGGGGCCATAGGTAGGGTTGTTCTCAACTGCCTACCCAGTGCTAACTGTGCTGGGCTCACTCCCAGTGATGGTAGTGGTGTTGCTCTGTATGACAACAGTGCTAGTTTGTAGTCCTTCTGAGACAACATCTCTTTGGCCGTACGCACAGCTCTCTCGGCTTCTCCATTACTTTGGTGGTAGTGAGGGCTGGAGGTTGTGTGTATGAAGTTCCAGTCCTTGGCGAATTTCTGGAATTCTGCGTTCTTGAACTGGGGACCATTATCACTGATCAGCTCTTCTGGAATACCAGAACTGGTGAAACTGGTTTTAAGCTTGTCAATGACAGCTGCCGCGGTGACTTTCCCTGAGATAGGGTGGATATCAATCCATCTTGAGTGGTAGTCGACGTACACAAGATAGTTCTTGCCTTTCCTTTGGCACAGATCTGTTGCAACTTTCTGGAAGGGTCTAGCAGGCAGTTCTGTGGTCAACAGTGGTTGTTGGCTTTGCTGAGGTTGCTTCTCAACACAGTGTTTGCAGGCTGCCACCGTATTGAGAATGTCCCTAGTGATGCCTGGCCACCAAACTGCTTGTCGCGCCCTCTCTTTGCACTTGACGATCCCCATGTGACCGTCGTGGATCTTGCCAAGAATGTACTGTCTCATGCTGTAGGGAACAGCGATCCTGTCTCCTTTCAGTAGAATGCCATCTACTACGCTCAACTCGCCACGAATAGCAAACAGGTCTCTGGCTGCAAGTTGTACATCTTCCTTGAACTTGGGCCAGCCTTCCAATGTGTACATGATGGCTGTTCTCAGGTTGACGTCTTTTTGTGATTCAGTGCGAATGTCGTTGATCACTCTGTCAGAAACAGGCCATGACGTTGTCACCATGTTGACGTGTAGGGCTACGTCGGACTCAAGCAGTTGAGGTTCACTACTGTCCGTAGGGCTGCGAGAGAGAGTGTCTGATGTCAGCATAGTCTTTCCCGGCTGAAAGACGGCTTCTGCGTTGTAGCGCATCAGGCGCATCAGCATTCGCTGGCATCGTAGTGGCGTGTCAGACAGATCCTTTGTGTTCAGCAATGGGACCAGAGGCTTGTGGTCAGTGAACAGCTGAAATTTCTCCATGCCGACAAGGTATCGGTCAAAACGCTCGCATGCGTACACCTGCGCCAAGCACTCCTTTTCAATTTGTGCGTATCGCTTCTCAGCGTCTGTCAGAGTTCTTGAGCAGTAGGCAACGGGACGGAGCTCACCATCTGTTTCTTGGAGCAGCACTCCTCCCAGGCCATAGCTGCTGGAGTCGGCTTCGACGACAGTCGGCTTCTTTGGATCATAGTAGGCCAAAGTCGGAGCGGTTGTCAGCATGCCTTTTAATCTCTCAAACGCTTTCTTCTGCTCAGGACCCCATGTCCATGCGTTCTCCTTCGCCAACAGTTCATTCATGGGCTTCAGCACTGTCGACAGGTGTGATAAATACCTGCCAAGGTAGTTCACCATCCCCAAGTATCTGCGCAACTCAGCCTGATCTTGAGGTTCCTGGAGTGAGATGATGGACTCGATCTTCGAGGGGTCTGGTCTCACGCCTTTGGCACTGATGATTTGGCCCAAGAAGTTGATTTCATCTTTGAGATACTCGCACTTCTCTTCATTGAGCTGGAGACTGACTTCTTGGAGTCTCTCTTGCACTCTCTTGAGGAGGATCTTGTGTTCAGGCACGTTCTTGGTGTGGAGGAGTATGTTGTCAAAGTAGATTATGACACCGTCTATGCCTTGAAGTATCTCCATCATGGTTCTCTGAAAGATCTCTGGCGCGCTTGAGATGCCAAATGGTAGCCTCTTCATGTAGTATCTCCCAAAGGGCGTTATGAAGGTGGTCAACTTCGACGACTCTGGGTCGAGGGGAAGCTGCCAAAACCCGCCTGAGCATCAAGTTGGGAGAAAACAGCAGAACCTCGCAGCTGGTGGATTATGTCATCAACAGTTGGGATAACATACTTTTCCCTCTGAACTGCTTGATTCAGTTTCTTCAGATCTATGCAGATGCGCACGGATCCGTTTGGCTTTAGGACAGGTACTATGGGCGACACCCACTCGGTCGGCTCTTTTATCTCCTCGATGACGTCACAGTCTTTCATGCGCTGCAACTCTGTTCTCACTTTTTCGTGCAGAGGAATCGGGACACGCCTCGCAGTGGTAACACTGTAAGGGACAGTTCCTTCTTTGAGCTTTATCTTGACTGGCTGACATTTGACTGCACTGAATGTTGCTGTAGCTGAGTCTATTCTTTGAACTAAGTTCAGCTTGACTGACATCTCTCTGCTGAGAAGATTGTCGACGGCACTGTCAACTACGTACACTACAGTCGAAATGTTCTGGATACTTGTTGGGAAGTAGCCTAACATCCTGACTTCTCCTCCTGGGCTGTGGAGTGTGACTTTCTGGCTTGATGAAAGTCTGGGTTTGCCTATTCTGTTCCAAACTTTCTTGCTAACGATGCTCACATCAGCTCCAGTGTCAATTTTCCAGTCAACTTTCTTGCCACACAAGTCTAGGTCTACTCTCCAAGGTTTGTTTTGCCCTGTCCCTGCTGAGTCAATGAAGAAAACTTGATTTTCTTTCTTCTTAGTTGGTTCTTCTCCTTCTGTTTTGACTTCAGCTTCTTGCCTGACGAAAACTTCTTCGTTCTTGAGCTTGGTCTTACACATTTTTGCAAAATGTCCGTTCTTGCCGCATTTCTTACACTTCTGTCTGTATGCGGGACAGCTCCTCTTGCCGTGTGAATAACCACATCTGCCACAGTTCCTAACTTCTTCTCTCTGTTCTCTGTGACCGTGTGCCGCTTTGCCAGGTTTGTTTCTGTGTACTCTGTCTACACTTTCACTAGTGCCTCTTTGCTGAGTCAGTTCTGCTTTAACGGCTTCATGGCGTCTTGCTTTTTGTATTGCTTTCTGAAGCGTCAGTTCCCCGTCTTCAATCTGAAGTTTCTCAGATAGTTCTTTGTCCAGGATGCCTATGACCATTCGATCTCGGATGGTTTCTTCCTTTTTGTCGAAGTTCGCATGTTCAGCTAACTCATAGAGAGCTCGTACATATTCTTCGATGCTTTCCCCTTCCTTCTGGTCTCTGCGGTGGAATGTTGCTCTTTGATGGATAACGTTTCTCTGAGGGATGAAATAATCATCGAACTTGCCCAACACTGTATTGTAGCGCTTACTTTGATCTTCCGTCAAGTTGAACTGGGTGAAAATCTTGTCAGCTTCAGCACCCATCGTGTAGAGAAGAGAGCTAACTTGAACTTCTTCATCCTCTTTGTGGAGTTTAGAGGCTAGTCTAAACCTTGAAAACCGGTCTTTCCACGCCGGCCACTTGCTCGGCTCGTGGAAGGCGAACGATTCCGGTGGTTTGTACGACATAATGACGACAACGCTAAATATTTCAAAGAAACGTTACTTACAGTTCTTTCGAGTTCACTCTGACACCATGTTGTGTTTGGATGGCGAGTGTTAGAGGGCGTACAGACAGATCAGATAGCACACAATTTCACAGAGACAAGGGAGACGCCATTGAGTTGATAACCGAAGTGTATTCTGGGAATGACTCGTTTACCAAGTGGTCTAAGGGATACAACCCAATACACAACAAGAACCTAGCAGTAACTCTTTCTTTGTCAACAGGCAATGTGTGGTATATGTTATACTTTACAAACACACACACACTGACAACAAATTACAATGGTCATTTGCATTAGGTAAAGAAAAAAAATCATACATAATCACAGAAAATATTGAAATTAGAAAGTTTGCAATCATGTACACAATAAAAGTGTACAAGAGCAAATAAGCAAGCTTGAAATCATGTTTCAGTGATTCATTCTGAATTGAAAATAAGAAAACAATCATCATATATTCTGGTCCATGCAGTATTCTCTGCACACATTTTGTAACACAAATTTACTCACTGTTCCTGAATCCAACATCAGTCCTGAATCCAACAAGGGGTGGGGGTGGGGGGCGTGGTTCTGTACATAATTGACATGCAGACCACACTCTTCGTCCTCAGTGAAACTGCTGATCACAGGGAAGAATGTGAAGTTCTCGTTCCATGGTTTTAGAAAAATGTCCAGAAACGCTTCAGTGTTCTCTTCACCACCCACTTCCATCTCCTCAGCACTGTCGTCGTCAGGAGGCATCGCTTCGTCCAACTCTGTGTCATACTCGGTACTGAGTCGAAAGACCGAGTCTTGGTCACTGGAAGTGTCACCGAGTTGAGGGCCGACATCCGAATCTATCACAACAAACTCACTACACATCGGGTCATCTTCTTCTTCTACGTCTGAGCCTTCAGTCTGAAGCTGTTCGATTCGTTCAAGCACTTCTGGTGCCGTGTAGCCACGAGTTTGTCTGCTTCGCTTTGTTGACATCGAAGGCGCCGCCATTTTGATAACACGCAGCAGGCTGACACGGAGTTACTACCCTTACACATTCGCATACAGCACAGACAATGAAGCCTTGTTGCTCGCGGGAATAGTGCAGATGCACTCATGAATGAATGAACTAGAGGTCTGTAGTGCGTAGTTTCGTACACAGTCAAGATCCGGCGAATGAAAAATGCAGAAAGCGAAAGTACCG
>JAPXFY010000023.1:280097-305097 GCA_030674185.1 Monoplex corrugatus
GACTCTGATAGCTGAACTTGAGAGAAGGATTCAGGCATTAGAGATGAGATGCTTTCGAAAGATCCTTGGCATTTCGTACAAAGACCGCATTACCAACTTGGAGGTCCAGACCAGAGTAAGGCAAGTCATTGCACAATACAAAGACCTGCTGTCCACGGTGAAAAGAAGGAAAATGAGATGGTATGGTCATGTATCAAAATCAACAAGTCAAGACGGTATGGTCATGTATCAAGATCAACAGGACTTGCCATAACCATTCTACAAGGAACATGCCAGGAGGTAGAAAGAGAAGAAGACAGAGAAAGAGATGGGAGGACAACATCAGTGAATGAACTGGCCTCACACTCAGCAACTGTCTAAGAGCGTCTGAGAACAGGAAGGAGTGGAGGAAGCTGGTTGCCAATTCTTTTTGTGGCGCCCCAACAGAGTTCAAGAGTCCGGGATGTGTGAAGGTGTAGCGTGAAGGAATCCTATCGTTGTTTTGGGGACTACACATCAGTAAGGGGAAAGGAGTTGGCAGTTCAATCCCATTTAATGTCTATCAGTATAATGTGATATTGGAGTTGGCAGTGCTTTGGGGGACGTTGGTGACAGTGAGGAACAATGGACAAAGTTGAGAAACCCGATAAATGAAGCTTGCGAAGAAATCCCTAGAGTTGAAAGAAGAGCAAAAAAGAACTGGATGGCAAAAGAAATTTTAGGCATGATGGAAGAAAGGAGGAAGGCAAAAGGAAAGGGAAGAATACAAAAAGATACACATGGAAACCAGGAATAGGTGCAGTGCAGCAAGGAAGCTTGGCTAAAAACAAAGTGCAAAGATATAGAAGACCGACACAAAACAGATCCTCAGTTTATGTACAGAAAGAGTGAGTAAACTGCCGACAAGGAAAAGACGTGCACATCAACTGGCTGCTTAAAATCTAAAGATGTGTAAAATATATATATATATATATATACACACACACATATAACACCCTTCCCGAAACACAGATATTCAACAACTGTTCACCTCTCCAAAAGAGTCACCGAACTACACTGGTCTCCACCAGAATTTTTCTGCTCCTCGAACAACATAGAAGCCAAAACAGCACAGAACAGCACAAACCCGCACAAACGCAACATCACCCTTGCCCAAGTTCATTCAACTGGACCAACAGGGCGAACACAGAATAACACAGAAAAATCTCGAAGTGAACTAGATCGACATCTTAAGTTCACACATAACCTGTTACAAAGTAACCAGGTTATCTCAGAGAAAAGGGACTAACACCCTTCCAGAAACACAGATATTCAACAACTGCCTAGAAATTTCCAAGTCAGTATAACACAAACTCACAAAATCAGACCTGGACTCAGGTTGGCCCCACAATCCACCGAATTGTGTAAACAAAAGCATGATTCCCAGGCCCAAAAGAAAACTCAGAGTGACTTGCCCCTGCAACACAGACGTACAGAATATTCACTTTCACAAAAATAAGAATAAAACAGAAAGGGAAACAAGCCCTACTGTAGAAACATTGTCCGAAACAAAACTAGTCTCCCTTCGACCACCAAGACAGCACCACTGAATCTCCATCTGCAACCCAAGCAAACCTGCAGGCCATGAAACCAACTTTGGTTCAGAAACGAAAACCCAACCAAGGCCTGGTGAGAACTGAATCAGTATAAGGCGACTGCAACCCAACAATCCATAATGAAAGATGAAGTTAGAGCAGCACTGAAAAAGATGAAACCGGGAAAAGCCCCAGGACCAGACAATATTAGTACAGAAATGATTGAGGCCCTAGAAAACTTTGGTATTGAAAAAACAACAGTTTTCCAAATGGAACTTATGCTAGGACGATGTGAGACATAAACACTAAACGGAAGACTCCTTAAAGAATCTCTTCAGAGACGTCCTTCCAGATGCAAGTATCCAGTTTTTACAAGAGTCAATGAATTTCACCTGATATGATTTTACATATGAGAATCTTTTTCTTCAAATGCATTTTAGACTTCCAAGGATAATGGTGAGTATGGTTTTAAACTGTTTCCTTCTTACTTAACCTTGGGTGTCGTTTTTAACATGGTGTTAGTCCTGATATGGCTCTAGTAGTCGGCTGGGCTATAAGCAATATGAACATGAAGGAAATCACAGCGTAATTTTGTCACGTGTCAATCATCACTAGTACATTGTGTCAATCATCACTAGTACTGTGTGTCAATCATCACTAGTACTGTCTGTCAATCATCACTAGTACTGTGTGTCAATCATCACTAGTACTGTGTGTCAATCATCACTAGTACTGTGTGTCAATCATCACTAGTACTGTGTGTCAATCATCACTAGTACTGTCTGTCAATCATCACTAGTACTGTGTGTCAATCATCACTAGTACTGTCTGTCAATCATCACTAGTACTGTCTGTCAATCATCACTAGTACTGTCACTTTCTGCTCTTTGTTGCCTCTGGATTGTTGGCTCTTTGCCGATATGTCTGTATTTATGGCTAGTTGTGTCTTTGTCTGTTTGTACCATAGTTGTATGTGTCTTTCTCTGTTTGTACCATAGTTATATGTGTCTTTCTCTGTTTGTACCATAGTTGTATGTGTCTTTCTCTGTTTGGAATTCTTCTGGGGCTGGTGAAATTCCAAAGGGCATTCGTTTCCATCGGTATTTGCCAAAAGGCGTCTCAAATGTTGTCAGGTAGCTGCTGTCTTCGTCTAGTTCAACGTGCCAAAACCCGTTTTTCGCGTCCAGGTGTGTGAAGTATTTTGCATCTTGGAGGAGAGGCAGTACGTCATCAATGGTTGGCATGGGGTACTCGTTTCTCCTGAGGGCTTTGTTCAGTGGCTTAGGGTCGATGCACAGTCTGACTTTCCCATTGCTCTTTGTTGTTACGACCAAACTGCTTATCCACTCCGTTGGCGTGTCTACTTTAGTGACCACTTCCAGTTTTTTCAACCTCTTCAGCTCGTCCTTCACTTTCTCTTGCACTGCTATCGGCCACTTTCTGCAAGGCATCTTCACTGGAGCAATAATGGAGTCTGTTTCTAGGTGTAATTTCCCTTCTAGTTTTCCTTCTCCTTCAAAGACATCGTTGTACTTTGTGAGCATATCTTTTGCATTTTCCTCCTCTTTCTGATTCGCCGCTATCGTTGCAATATTCTCTTCATTGATCGTCAACAATTGCATGTGCTGTACAGCTTTCAGTCCCAGTACTGGCTTACAGTCCCTTTTGGTGATCGCGAAGCTGACTTTGTATTTCCTTCTGTTCTTGGGGTTTTTCACTCGCAGCACTATCTCCCCCACAGGCTTCATTTCTGTTCCGTTGAACATCACCAGCTTCTTCTTCGTCTCTTGCAAGTCAGACTTTCTTTCATTTCCTGTGACTTCTCTGTGCAGGCTCTCAGACATTACGTTTGTTGTTGCACCTGTGTCAAGAAGAAATCTTACCGGCATCTCATTTATCAGCATTTTTGCTCGTATGTTTCTCTCCTTTTTTCTGGTTTTGTCTTCGATCCTGAGGATTTCATTGTCGCTTTCAGTGTCAGTCTCTTCTTCTTCGAAGTGCTGAACTCTTGTTTTCTTTTGATTTTTCTTGGGTGTTCTGCAGCATGAAGCAAAGTGATTATTTCCTCCACAAGCTTTGCATTTTCTTCCAAATGCTGGACATTTCCCTTTTGCTCTTGGGTGCTTTCCACCACAATATCCACATTTCTCTCTGTACTCTGGTTTGTTTCCTTTGCTATACTGCTTCGCTGTCTTCTTTTCTTTGAAAATAGATTCTCCTGCTGCCTGATGTCTGCAGTTGAATCTGAATGCTTCGTAAGTTTCATTGGTTGAACCCACACAGTATTCTTCGAATTTCTGGAGAACAGTGTCAATGTCATTTCTTTCAGCTTCATTAGCAAATGCCAATCCTTCATAAATGTCCATAGCATCCAGCCCGATGCAAGAAAGAAAAACTGCTGTTCTGTATGTTGAGTCTTCTTCTGTCTGTGTTGTCACAATTTCATAGCTGTCCCAAAGCCTCTTGAATTTCCTCCAGCTGCTCTGCATGTTTCCTCCATTCACATCAAGTTTAGGAGGCAAAGGAATCTTGGCGTGTCGTCGACTGGCTTTTCTCTCATCTTGTTCATCTTCCATGGTTGAACTTAAGTCTTCAATATTCTGGATTTTTGTTAGAGTTCGTAATCACGATTCTGACACCATGTTTCTCAAGAGAAGGCTTGAAAGCCGACCCAAAGAAATTGGACGCTGTCCAACAACTCCCAGTACCAGAAGACAAAGCAGCTGTGCAGAGACTACTCGGTGTAGTCGGATACCTTCAGAAATTTGCACCAAACCTGTCTGAGGCAGCAGCACCACTCAGAGAACTGGTCAAAAAAGACGTCCACTTCAGATGGGATGAAGACGTCCACGGAGAAGCCCTGAAGAAAGTGAAGAAGATACTCTCTGAGCCACCGGTACTTCGCTACTTTGACTCTTCAGGAAAGCGTACAACCACCCTTCAGTGTGATGCTTCACAGTTTGGACTTGGAGCTTGTCTCATGCAGGATGGTCAACCGATTCAGTACGCATCACGAGCCTTGACCGAGACAGAAAAAAGCTATGCTCAAATAGAAAAGGAGATGTTGGCAATACTCTTCGGTCTGGAAAGGTTTGAGAGATACGTCTATGGAAGAGACATCCTGGTGGAGACCGACCACAAACCACTAGAGACCATTCACAAGAAGAGCCTGCTCTCAGCACCTAAGAGGATTCAGAGGATGCTACTTAGAACTCAGAAGTTCAGGTACACGGTAGTGTACAAGCGTGGATCTGAGATGCACCTGGCTGACACCCTCAGCAGAGCAGTCTGTGGAAAAGCGGAACAGCAAGTCACCCACAAGGAAGCCGTTTTCCTCACAGACCTGGAGAAAACAGACTCATTGCAAGAACTGGCCATCAGCCAAGAGAGACTGAACAGTCTGCAGCAAGCAACTCAGGAAGATGCAACCATGAAAACCCTGAAAGCTGTCATTCTACAAGGCTGGCCAGAGGAGAAACAACAACTTTCATTACAGTTACAAGAATACTTTCCTTTCAGGGAGGAACTGTCAGTCCACAACGGACTTGTCTTCAAAAGCCACAGAGTAATTGTACATGAAAGCGAAAGAGCAGACATCCTTGAGAAACTTCATGCAAGCCACTCAGGAATTCAGAGCTGCATAAGAAGAGCACGTGAGGTAGTCTACTGGCCCAGGATGAACATGGACATTGAAGATTTTGTCAAAACATGCAGCGCCTGTAACACATACCAACGTGGTCAGCAGAAGGAACCACTTATCAGCACAGAGATCCCTGAACTGCCCTGGCAACACATCGCTTGTGACATCTTTGAACATAATGGCAATGAATACCTGGTCACGGTCCATCACTACTCTGATTTCTTTGAGATTGATCGGTTACAAACAAGAGAATTCAAAGAGGTCATCATCTGTCTGAAGAGACACTTGGCAAGACACGGAATACCAGAACGCCTGACAACAGACTGTGGAACTCAATTCACTTCAAACCAGTTTGGAAAGTTCAGAAAAACATATGGGTTTGAACACGTAACAAGCTCACCACACTACCCTCAGTCCAATGGAAAAGCAGAGAGCGCGGTGAAGGCTGCAAAGACGTGCATGAAGAAAGCAGAACACAACAATCAAGATCCCTTCCTCGCTTTACTTGAGTTGAGAAACATCCCGACAGAGACTGTAAACAGTTCGCCTGCTCAGAGACTGTTCGGCAGAAGAACACGAACACAAGTGCCGACGTCAAACCTACAGTTGTACCAATCAAGAAAGAACTTGAGAAAAGGAAACTGAAGCAAGCACACTACTACAACAGAAGCGCAGTAGAGCTGACAGAACTGAGTCCGGGACAGATTGTGAAATTCCAACCTCCAGGATCCAAAAAGTGGATCAGCGCCAAAGTAGACCAACAGGTGAACATCCGATCATACAACATTCGCACAGAGGACGGACGTCAGTACAGAAGGAATCGTCGTCAGCTACGAGACACAACACAAACGGAGCTTCAGCAGACAATCAACCCTCAACGACTTGTCCAGAGAAGGATGATTTCTGGAAGACATCAGGAAAGTGACACATCAGGCAAGCAACAGCAAATCATCATTCCATCAAAACAGATGCTGGAAGATAACAAGAAAACTGGAACTGGAACAGATGTCAGGACGCCAGCATCGTCTGTCCGTGAGAACTCATCTGATCAGTCACCAGTCATCAAAATGTCTGAGACAACCAGCATCAAGGAGCCAGATGAAGTTATCAAACAAACAAGGACAGGACAACCCGAACCAGTTAGTTCTCCTTACAGAACAAGATCTGGAAGACAAAGCAAAAGGCCATATTTCCTGAAATATGAATGAAACTGAAGACTCTACCATAATCAGATAAATTGAAAGCATTGCGAAATATGGACATGATGATGATGGATAGTATAATGATCCGAGATAAAATGAGGTGAATGAATGATTGGGCCCTGTGCGTGAGAATGAGTGTTTCTTAAGTTAATGTTGTGATAAAGGTAGGAAACACATTTATTTCGTATGGACTGAAAGATAGGAAAAATGATTAATTGATTTTGTTTCCTTAAAGAAAGGGAGATGTGACGTGTGTTAACAGTAAACAGCGTGCGGATAACAGCACGGCATGATATTCGTTTAAATGATAACTGATTGCTGTTCACTGTGAAATGTATATATACTGTAGTCAGTTGAGAATCAGACAGCGAGGAGTAAAGACGTAGAAGCATTGCCCTGTCTTCCGAGTTGGCTGTAGAAAGAACGAAACAGTGTCAATCATCACTAGTACTGTGTGTCAATCATCACTAGTACTGTGTGTCAATCATCACTAGTACTGTCTGTCAATCATCACTAGTACTGTGTGTCAATCATCATAGTACTGTCTGTCAATCATCACTAGTACTGTGTGTCAATCATCACTAGTACTGTGTGTCAATCATCACTAGTACTGTGTGTCAATCATCACTAGTACTGTGTGTCAATCATCACTAGTACTGTCTGTCAATCATCACTAGTACTGTCTGTCAATCATCACTAGTACTGTCACTTTCTGCTCTTTGTTGCCTCTGGATTGTTGGCTCTTTGCCGATATGTCTGTATTTATGGCTAGTTGTGTCTTTGTCTGTTTGTACCATAGTTGTATGTGTCTTTCTCTGTTTGTACCATAGTTATATGTGTCTTTCTCTGTTTGTACCATAGTTGTATGTGTCTTTCTCTGTTTGTACCTTAGTTGTATGTCTTTCTCTGTTTGTACCTTAGTTGTATGTGTCTTTCTCTGTTTGTACCTTATTTGTATGTGTCTTTCTCTGTTTGTACCATAGTTGTATGTGTCTTTCTCTGTTTGTACCATAGTTATATGTGTCTTTCTCTGTTTGTACCTTATTTGTATGTGTCTTTCTCTGTTTGTACCATAGTTGTATGTGTCTTTGTCTGTTTGTACCATAGTTGTACGTGTCTTTCTCTGTTTGTACCTTAGTTGTATGTGTCTTTGTCTGTTTGTACCATAGTTGTATGTGTCTTTCTCTGTTTGTACCATAGTTGTATGTGTCTTTCTCTGTTTGTACCATAGTTATATGTCTTTCTCTGTTTGTACCATAGTTGTATGTGTCTTTCTCTGTTTGTACCATAATTGTATGTGTCTTTCTCTGTTTGTACCATAGTTATATGTGTCTTTCTCTGTTTGCACCATAGTTGTATGTGTCTTTGTCTGTTTGTACCATAGTTGTATGTGTCTTTGTCTGTTTGTACCATAGTTGTATGTGTCTTTCTCTGTTTGTACCATAGTTGTATGTGTCTTTCTCTGTTTGTACCATAGTTGTATGTGTCTTTGTCTGTTTGTACCTTAGTAGTATGTGTCTTTCTCTGTTTGTACCATAGTTATATGTGTCTTTCTCTGTTTGTACCATAGTTGTATGTGTCTTTCTCTGTTTGTACCATAATTGTATGTGTCTTTCTCTGTTTGTACCATAGTTATATGTGTCTTTGTCTGTTTGTACCATAGTTGTATGTGTCTTTCTCTGTTTGTACCATAGTTGTATGTGTCTTTGTCTGTTTGTACCATAGTTGTATGTGTCTTTCTCTGTTTATACCATAGTTGTATGTATCTTTCTCTGTTTGTACCTTAGTAGTATGTGTCTTTCTCTGTTTGTACCATAGTTGTATGTGTATTTGTCTGTTTGTACCATAGTTGTATGTGTCTTTCTCTGTTTGTACCATAGTTGTATGTGTCTTTCTCTGTTTGTACCTTAGTTGTATGTGTATTTCTCTGTTTGTACCTTAGTTGTATGTGTCTTTCTCTGTTTCTGCCTGTTTCTTGCTCTGCCTATGTGTCTTTATATCCATTTCCTTATCAGTCAGGCTCACATAACCAAGCATGCAAATATATGCAGGAAGAGGTATCGGATATACATGCTCAAAGCCTGTCTCTGTCTGTCTGTTTCTTTTCTCTCTCTCTCTCTCTCTCTCTCTCTATCTCTCTCTCTCTCTCTACCCCTCTCTCTCCTTCTCTCTTTCTCTCTCTTTCCCCCACACATCATTATCATCATCATCATTATCATTAACCAACTATTGTCCTGTTAACGTAAAACTTGTGTTAATGTATTGAAAAATAATAGCTCAGCAAGGAATATTTGGTGTTCATGTGTTGAACTTGGGAGAAACTCCACAAGCCGGCTTACACTTGTTAAACATGCAAACATCTAATCACAAATTGCAACATAATTTAAAGTTTTCATAACAATTCATAAGAACTTTTACTGAAACTTTAGATAACAGACTGAGAAGCGAGCGTGGACACACACACACACACACACACACACACACACACACAACACACACACACACACACACACACACACACACACACACACACACACACACACCACACACACACAATATATATACATATATATATTATATATATATATATATATACATACACACATACATACACACATACACACACATACACACACACATACACACACATACACATACACACACTTAAACATACACACACTTAAACATACACACACACATACACACACACACACACACGCACACACCACACGCACGCCCACATACACACACACACACCACACGCACGCACACACACATGCGCGTGCACACACACACATAAATACACACATGCACACGCGAACACACACACACACACACTCACACACACACACCACACACACACACACACACACATACACACACACACGCACACACACACTCGCCCACACACTCGCCCACATACTAATTAAATAATCCTACAGAAAATCCAGAATTTTAAATGTGTCGATTAAAATAATTCAGCTACAGTCCAGAATACGTAATTCATTGTATATGCCTGCATAACTCCTCCCCACCCCTTCAACAAAAAGCAAAAACCAAACCAAGAGAAAAAACAAACAAACAAGAAAGTCAACCTCATCTTGTGATAAAAAGCAGTCACTTTGGTTCAATAAACATTGCATAAAAAGTTTGAGTCCATGAACGTAACATCACAGGTGTACATATACATTACATAGAATCCATGAACGTAACATCACAGGTGTACATATACATTACATAAAATCCATGAACGTAACATCGCAGGTGTACATATACATTACATAGAATCCATAAACGTAACAACACAGGTGTACATATACATTACATAAAATGCATGAACGTAACAACACAGGTGTACATATACATTACATAGAATCCATGAACGTAACATCACAGGTATACATATACATTACATAGAATCCATGAACGTAACAACACAGATGTACATATACATTACATAAAATCCATGAACGTCACATTACATAAAATCCATGAACGTAACATCACAGGTGTACATATACATTACATAGAATCCATGAACGTAACAACACAGAAGTACATATACATTACATAGAATCCATGAACGTAACATCACAGTGTACATATACATTACATAAAATCCATGAACGTAACATCACAGGTGTACATATACATTACATAGAATCCATGAACGTAACATCACAGGTGTACATATACATTACATAGAATCCATGAACGTAACATCACAGGTGTACATATACATTACATAGAATCCATGAACGTAGCATCACAGGTGTACATATACATTACATAAAATCCATGAACGTAACAACACAGGTGTACATATACATTACATAGAATCCATGAACGTAACAACACAGATGTACATATACATTACATAAAATCCATGAACGTAACAACACAGGTGTACATATACATTATATAGAATCCATGAACGTAACAACACAGATGTACATATACATTACATAAAATCCATGAACGTAACAACACAGGTGTACATATACATTACATAGAATCCATGAACGTAACAACACAGATGGACATATACATTACATAGAATCCATGAACGTAACATCACAGGTGTACATATACATTACATAAAATCCATGAACGTAACATCACAGGTGTACATTACATTGCATAAGAAAGAAACAGTAACCAACAACACCCCCTCCATTTATTTTCTGCCACACACACACACACACATACACACACACGCACACACACACATACACACACACACACACACACGCGTGCGCGCGCGCGCGCACGCTTACACACACATGCACATGCACACACACGCATACATACACACACATCACACATACATACGCACGCAAGCGTGCATGCGAGTGCACACACATCATATATACACAGACATAAACACACATAGCACATGAGGGCACACTCATAAAAAATACAAAAGAGACTTTTTTGCTCTCTATCTCTCACCTGTAAACTCATCAACACACACACACATACACACACACACACACACACACACACACACACACACACACACACACACACACACACATACACATACCACACACACACACACACACACACACACACACACACACACACCACACACACACGCTCACACACACATACACACATGCACACACACGCATACATACACACACATCACACATACATACGCACGCAAGCGTGCATGCGAGTGCTCACACATCATATATACAATTCAGTAATTCTTTTATCCTGAACGTTTTGTCAGTTTACCTGCCAACAGGTCCAAATGACCACAACACAGAATGGCTGCGTACGATTCCGGATCTGCAGCACGGTAGATGGCTAATAGGTGGAGACTTTAATTCCCACTCCCCGTTTTGGGAAAAAGATTGTTGTACTGTTACAAGCAATCGTTTAGTAGAAAATATAGTTGACAGTGCGCTTTATCTTTTGAATGAGGGAGTTTCACTAGAATTCCTGATGTTTCCAAACACCGGGCAACAGCCATCGATCTGTCACTAATATCACCAGAATTAGCACCATGCTGTACCTGGGACACTCACAAAGATACTTTGGGAAGTGATCACTTACCTATCATCATAACAATAACTTATGACAACATCAGGATGAAAGACAGCACTCCTGACATCATACCAAAATATAATTACATGCGCCTGAGTGGTCCTTGTTTCGGACTGCTCTTGCTAATCAAGAATATAAGCATTATGAAAGTGAAAATGTAGACGTTATGTTTTCTAAGTTCCAGGAGTCAGTTCTAGCTGCTGCGGACCTCTCCATCCCGAAACTCAAAACTTATAAGTCCAATAATCGTTTGGGTAATGTTTGGTGGACAGAGGAATGTGAGAAAGCAGTTCAGTATAAAAAAGATAAATTCAAAATCTACATCAAAAGCAGAAAACCCGACGATCACATGGAAATGAAAAAAGCTAACATCCAGTGTAATAAAATCATTGCTGAAGCAAAGAAAGATTATTGGGCATCATACTGCACCAAAGAAATTTCTGATTTTAAGGATTTCCATAAAGTCTGGACAAAAATGAATCAAATGAAAAACGGGGCCAATTTACCCACGTGTCCAATAATGATTGATACATGTCACAAATTTCCTTCTGACATGGACAAAGCTGAAACTTTTGTAGAACTCTTTGCTGAAAATAGTAAAGTAGACGGGTTGTCTCCTAACAGCGAACACTACAGAGAAATGGCAGCTAACAACCCTATCTTCATTGATCCAATACCTCAGAATGATCGCTGGTTTAATTCTCCGATCACCTTAGAAGAGCTAAAAAACACTATCTTGTCTCTACACAACAAAAGGAGTTCGGTAGGTGTCGATGCAGTTTCAAATGAAATGATTAAGCATCTTCCAGAAAATTATATTATTTTTTTACATAAAATTTTTCAGAAGTGCTGGGTGAGTGGAACTGTACCACAGGTATGGCAAAAGTCTGTTGTTATACCCATATTAAAAGCAGGAAAGCCTAAAAACAATAAAAACAGTTACAGACCTATTGCTTTGACGTCCCATACGAGCAAACTAATGGAAAGATTGGTCTTAAACAGACTTATACATTATTGTGATAGAAATAACGTTATTCCGGTAAACCAGGCAGGTTTCAGAAAAGGGAGATCCACAGTTGAGCACCTGGTTAAACTTACAACTCAGATAAAACAACAATTTGCCTGTAGAAAAAATCTTTTAGCAACTTTTTTTGATGTGAAAAAAAGCTTATGATCAAGTTTGGCATACACGTTTATTGTACAAGCTGAAATCTATTGGTCTATCTGGCAATATGTATAATTATATTAAGTCCTATCTGGCCAATAGAACAGTTCAGGCAAGAGTGGGAACAAGTTATTCTTCTTCACGATCTCTAGACATGGGATTTCCTCAAGGTTCAGTGATAGCACCTATTTTATTTAATATCCTTATATATGATCTTCCTAAAGTACTCTCAGATCGTGTTGTTTTGGTACAGTGCGCTGATGATATATGCATCTGGATGAATATTACTTTAAAAAAGACAACTCCACAGAGAGCGCAGAATTACATCAGGAAGTTGTATCAATCTGATCTTGATAGTCTTGGAAACTACATGTTAGAAAATGGTCTGTCGTTGTCAGCAGAAAAAACTAACATGATGCTATTTAATCCTGGTGGTACTTTAAATAACTTGCCTACTTTCAGACTGCATGGTGAAGCGATCCATTACAAACAGGTTGTAAAATTTCTGGGAGTCTTTATAACATCGAAATTAAATTGGAATGTCCATTTTGATTATATTTTAACAAAAGCAAGAAAAGCCTTAATTTTTTAAAGATAATAAGTAGATTACCCTGGGGAATGGATACAAACATACTTCTCCATCTATCAACAGCACTTGTAAGATCTAAATTATCTTACGCACAAGAAGTGTTCTTCAGTGCACCCAAATATTTACTAAAGAAGATTCAAAGTTTAGACTGCAAAAGTCTTAAAATTGTACTAGGTGTACCAGCCCATGCTTCAAATCTGGAAACGTACAAAGTTGCTGGAATTCTGTCTCTGAACAGCTATCGTGAGCTAGCGACAGCAAAGTTTGCAATCAGAACTACTTCACAAAGGACAATTTTGTGAGCAAGGAAATTAAACTAAGATCTGATGTTGACTTTCCAAAACGAGCAAGCAACATTTCATCACAAATGACTGTTGCAACTTACGTATCTGACTTAGTCAAACAATCTAACATAAGTTTGGATGAAATAGCTGAGACACCATCCACAACGCCTATCCCTACATGGGAAATGCTTAAAGCCACTTTTGATATTGATTATACAGATGCTAAGAAATATGAAAACATTAACATTTCGATATGCACAGCAAGAGAACACGTCGATGAAAAATACCGTACCCACCTCCATATTTTTACCGATGGGTCAGTCTTAGAAAATAGATCTGCTGGAGCAGCGTATTACATTCCAAAATTTAAACATTGGACCAAATATATCTATATTTACAGCGGAATTAGTCGCTATTATACAAGCATTATTTAGTAGACCTTAAACCTGTCTTTTTCAAAGTGGATCTCTTTGTTGATTCAAAATCTGTATTATATGCCTTACAGTCTTTTAATACAGACACAAGACCTGACTTAATTACTGAGGCAAATCATCTTATACATCGTTTAAGGACAAAAGGTATAGATATCAGTTTATGCTGGGTGCCTTCTCACGTTGGTCTTCATGGCAACGAAGTAGTAGACAGAGCAGCTAAACAAGGTGCACACAACACTGATAATACTATAGAATTACGTATTAAAACTTCCGTAAAAGAAGCTTGCGACTTGCAAGAATCAGCCTCATGGATTCGATTTCATGAACATTTCAATGAAAAGTTTGTGACACAACAAATGATAAAACTTTCATTACAAAATGTATGTAAAAAATTGAAGTATTCTTCCATATATCATTCGAGATCGATTGTTGCTGTTCATTTTCGTATTCAGCTAAACGCGTTGAAAACAAAATATTGTAAAAATATCAAGTGTATTTGCGGAGAACAATTCACACTGTTTCACTGTTTATTTTACTGCAAAATGCTACGTTCTTTTTTACCAAATATATTTACACAAGAAAACTATTCTGAAACTCATTTTAAAGAAGTAACTTCAGATCAGTCTTTATCAGTTAAAATTTCAGAATCATTGGTTCACAGTCCTGTTAATGTATTGCTTTAAGTTTATGAAGTTAGTATTTTCGCGTTAAATGTTTCCTTCACATTGTTAATGTTAATTGTTAGTGTTAAGATCTTGTTCCATTTTTCTATTTACCCACTTATTTATGTCTTTTACTCTGTCTCCCCTCTCCCCACAATGCAACTCGCCCACCTCTCATCCTCCATCCCCCCCCCCCCCCCCCCGTCTAATATCACTCATAGTGAACAGACGTTAAATTAAAGAACGAACATCATATATACACAGACATAAACACACATATACACACACGTGAGGACACACTCATACACGAACATAGTAACACTCACAGAGAAACACAAACACATGCACACACACACAAACACACACAAACACACACAAACACACACAAACACACACACAACACACACACACACAGCGGGCACGAGCGCGCAGAGAGAGAGAGAGAGAGAGAGAGAGAGAGAGAGAGAGAGAAAGGGAGAGAGAGAGAGAGAGAGAGAGAGAGAGAGAGAGAGAGAGAGAGAGAGAGAGAGAGAGAGAGAGAGAGAGAGAGAGAGAGAGAGGAGGAGGAGATACAACACTTCTTTCCTGAAAAAGAAAAAGACGGTGAACTTTTTTTTTCGTAGTTTTGCTGTTTATTCAGGTGATTACGTAAATTTCTTGTCACATGCTATATTCTTTCTTTTTGCTTTTCCATCTGTGTTATGACCTGTTTTGAATTTGTGATTTCTGCAAGTTGTCAAAGAGCTGTCGCGAGAAATTTGAGAATCAAGCAACTTGAACGTGCCTCTGATGAGCAAACAGGAAAAATCGATGCCTGTCGCAATCTTCGTAATGCAAAAGGAGACATATTCTTAGCACGAAAGGATTTGAGATTTGGGAGATTGGGATGTGGGATACGTGAGTTAAACATTTGGACATTGGGGTGTGCGATATGTGAGTTAAACATTTGGACATTGGGGTGTGCGATATGTGAGTTAAACATTGGAACATTGGGGTGTGGGATATGTGAGTTAAACATTGGGACATTGGGTGTGCGATATGTGAGTTAAACATTGGGATATTGGGGTGTAGGATATGTGAGTTATTAAACATTGGGACATTGGGGTGTGGGATATGTGAGTTATTAAACATTGGGACATTGGGGTGTGGGATATGTGAGTTATTAAACATTGGGACATTGGGGTGTGGGATATGTGAGTTATTAAACATTGGGACATTGGGTGTGGGATATGTGAGTTATTAAACATTGGGACATTGGGTGTGGGAGTGTGAGTTATTAAACATTGGGACATTGGGGTGTGGGATATGTGAGTTAAACATTGGGACATTGGGGTGTGGGATATGTGAGTTATTAAACATTGGGACATTGGGTGTGGGATGTGTGAGTTAAACATTAGGACATTGGGGTATGGGATGTGTGAGTTAAACATTGGGACATTGGGGTGTGGGATGTGTGAGTTAAATTGACATGGTGTGGATATGGGCACATTGGGACATTGGGTGTGGGATGTGTGAGTTAAACATTGGGACATTGGTGTGGGATATGTGAGTTAAACATTGGGACATTGGGGTGTGGGATGTGTGAGTTAAACATTGGGACATTGGGTGTGCGATATGTGAGTTAAACATTGGGACATTGGGGTGTGGGATGTGTGAGTTAAACATTGGGACATTGGGGTGTGGGATGTGTGAGTATTAAACATTGGGACATTGGGGTGTGGGATGTGTTAGTTAAACATTGGGACATTGGGGTGTGGGATATGTGAGTTATTAAACATTGGGACATTGGGGTGTGGGATATGTGAGTTATTAAACATTGGGACATTGGGTGTGGGATGTGTGAGTTATTTAACTTTGGGACATTGGGGTGTGGGATATGTGAGTTATTAAACATTGGGACATTGGATGTGGGATAATGGAGTTATTAAACATTGGGACATTGGGGTGTGGGATATGTGAGTTATTAAACATTGGGACATTGGGTGTGGGATATGTGAGTTATTAAACATTGGGACATTGGGCCATGGGGTGTGGGATATGTGAGTTATTAAACATTGGGACATTGGGGTGTGGGATGTGTGAGTTAAACATTGGGACATTGGGGTGTGGGATGTGTGAATTATTAAACATTGGGACATTGGGGTGTGGGATGTGTGAGTTAAACATTGGGACATTGGGGTGTGGGATGTGTGAGTTAAACATTGGGACATTGGGGTGTGGGATGTGTGAGTTAAACATTGGGACATTGGGGTGTGCGATATGTGAGTTAAACATTGGGACATTGGGGTGTGATATGTGAGTTAAACATATCGTTTTCTATTCTCATTGTAGCTGTTTGTTCTCAGTACATATTTCTGATTATTCGTAGATCTTTTCCATCAACATTGAGTTTCTCCAGTTGGTTGATCAATTCTTCATGAGTTACCCGATCGAAAGCCTTGGTGTAGTCAACAAACCATAAACACAAATCTTCATTCATCTCGATTGACCTCTCTATGATAGTTCTTAGGATGTATATGGCATTAATAGTTCTTTTCCCTTCAACAAATCCGCAATGTTCTTCTGCTATTTCTCTTTTGATTCTATTCTTTGTCCTCGTCATGATTATTCTTAACAGGATTTTTGTTACATGACTCATGAAACTGATTGTGCGATGGAGTTCGCATTCTATAATCCCTATCTTCTTTGGAAGTGCAATGAAAATTGATTTTGACATGTCTTTGGGGAATTTTCCAGTGTCGTAAATTTCATTTAGGAGGACTGTTATTTTTTCTATACCAAATTCCTCCAGGGCTTCAATCATCTATGTAGTAATGTTGTCTGGTCCTGGGGCTTTTCCTGGTTTCATCTTTTTCAGTGCTGCTCCAACTTCATCTTTCATTATGGGTGGTCCTTCAAAGTTCCTTTTTTATAATATGTTCGTTTCTGTCATCCTCAAAAAGGTCTTTAATGTACTATCCCCATCTGTCTAATATTTTGTCTTTTTCCATGCGAAGCGCACCACCTTTCGATTTTAAGCAACCAGTTGATGTGAATGTATTTTTCCAGTGGACAATTTCTTCAATTCGTCTGTACATATCCTGAGGATCCGTTTCGTGTCGGTCTTCTATTTCCTTGCATTTTGTTTTCAGCAAAGCTTCCTTAGCTTCATTGCACATATTTCTGATTTCTTTGTTTATCTTCTTGTATATCTCCTCGTTTCTCTTTGCCTTCCTCCTTTCCTCCATCAAGCCCCAAAACATTGATAACAAAACTAAATCAATGTAGAAGATATGAAAGATTGAAAAAGACAGAGAATGTCTTTAGCTGTGAAATGCTCAATATGCGTGGTTTATGAATGATTAAAGATCTATTGAAACATCAATACGAGTGACACATCTTAACTGAAAAATGTTCCGACTTTTACCCATTAGACACGTACTTTTACAAACATATTTACTTGTCGAAACGTTCTAGTTTTAAGTTATCTTAGGACCTGACGAACTAAAAGTAAAACAATTTCAGACCAGCTACAACTTTCATTTCACTTTAAACACATCAAATTTGTGAGCACGCCTAGTTCCCTCAGTGAAATAAGTGCGGCGTGTAACATCTACCTAAATAAGTGCAGGGTGTAACATCTACCTAAATAAGTGGGAGTACCTGTTGTAACACCTACCTAAATAAGTGCAGCGTGTAACACCTACCTAAATAAGTGCAACGTGTAACATCTACCTAAATAAGTGCGGCGTATAACATCTACCTAAATAAGTGCAGCGTGTAACACCTACCTAAATATGTGCAGCGTGTAACACCTACCTAAATAAGTGCGGCGTGTAACACCTACCTGAATAAGTGCAGCGTGTAACACCTACCTAAATAAGTGCAGCGTGTAACACCTACCTAAATAAGTGCAGCGTGTAACACCTACCTAAATAAGTGCAGGCGTGTAACACCTACCTAAATAAGTGCAGCGTGTAACACTACCTAAATAAGTGCAGCGTGTAACATCTACCTAAATAAGTGCAGCGTGTAACGCCTACCTAAATAAGTGCAGCGTGTAACACCTACCTAAATAAGTGCGGCTGTAACACTATAATAAGTGCATCGTGTAACACCTACCTAAATAAGTGCGGCGTGTAACACCTACTAAATAAGTGCAGCGTGTAACTCTACTAATAAGTGCAGAGTGTAACACTACTAAATAAATGCACTGTAACATACCCAAATAAGTCAGCGTGTACACTACCTAAATAAGTGCAGCGTGTACACTACGTAATAAGTGCAGTAAATAGTGATGTTTAACCTCCTAGGACACAACAAACTCCGTTCGAATCACAGTGTTGATTGGGGTTTTCTCCTTGCTTACTATTAGGGATTGTGTATGTGCTGATCTTTCAGGTGAGACGATACACCGAGCTCCGTGTGCAGCACGCACTGAGTGCACGTTAAAATTCCCATAGAAAGAAAGGAATTATCCATAGCCAGATCTTCTGGAAAAGTTCACTTTCATTGGTAAAAAAAATAAGCGCATACTTAAAGAGAAAAAGAAAATGGATGGCGGTGCACTGCATCGTCGAGCTCTCTCGACGTGGAGCACCGCAAATTCGCATGGCAGATTTATTGTGACAAAAAATAAATAAATATAAATAAATAAATAAATAAATAAATAAATAAATAAACAAACAAATAAATAAACACAAAACAACCGCAAATACAAATACGCTTCCTTGTTCACATTAAGTGTTTTTACTGTTTAAAGCGCATCAACAAAGTGACTGGGTTAACTTAATCTTGAAACAACCTCTCATACACCTATGACAGCCGTATTATTTGTGTGGAGCCATCATGATATGAACCAACACAACCTGAAACCCTAAGCATGCATGTCTACCCAGTGGACGGTTTACTTAGCACCGCTATGACATAGTGGAGTAAGAGAAAATCACAAAACCATCCTAAACAGAAAAAAAACATCTGTAAGCACAACCAAATGATTTGATATGCATATCCGTTGAATTACTGCCTTCGATATAGCGGACCTGTCAGAACAAACTGGAACAAATAGAAGAGAGAACAAGAGGATACACTGGCTGGAAGATTGCAAGGAACAAAAACAAATAATGACAAATATAAACAAACAAACATGCAAGCGAATGTTCTTCAGTTTAGAGGCACATGTATGATACTTGATTTGAATTTACAATATTCTATTGCAGGATTATTTACATAACTGCATGAAATGGAAGACATGTTTTTCTTTCATCTCGACGTCTTTGTCTCTTTGTTTGTCCATCTCTCTCTTTCTGCCAGTATGTCTGTTCCACCCCCCACCCCTCTCTCTTTCTGCCAGTATGTTCCACCCCACCCTCCTCTCTCATATGTTGTCCACATCTCTCTCTGTCTGCCAGTATGTCTGTTCCACCCCACCCTCTCTCTCTTCTGCAGTAGTTGTTCCAGCCCACCTTTTCTCTCTCTGCAGTATGTTGTTCCACCCCACCCCTCTCTCTCTCTGCCAGTATGTTTGTTCCACCCCCACCCTCTCTCTTTCTGCCATATGTCTGTTCCACTCACCCACCCTCTCTCCTGCCAGTATGTTTGTTCCACCCCACCCCACCCTCTCTCTCTCTCTCTTAGATCAGAAATCTCCTCGCGCTCTGAAATGATATTACAGTGGGATGAATGCAGACACAACTGACAGACAGACAGAGGACTGAACAAATAAGAACACAGACATACAAAAGCACTCAGACAGAGAGACAAAGAAAGACAGATAATGTTACAAATAAATCAAATGAACAGAATACAATCTGCTCTGCCAGTGATAACTCTACTAATCCTTCCATGAAAGCAGCAAGGACCAATTATGTGCATTAATAATAATAATTACAATATTTATATAGCGCAAAATCTTGACAAAATCAAATCTAAGCGCTGAAGCAGACACACACGCAAGCACGCACGCACGCACGCACACACACGCACGCACACACACACACACACACACACACACACACACACACACACACACACACACACACACACACACACACACACACACACACACACGCATGGCTATAAATGGGGAGAAAGAATAAAAGCAATAAAAGCAAGAATAAAAGCAATGGAAAATTATAGAGAGCATAGCATATACAATTATATATTATAACCATGTGATTCCCTCCGAGACAAGCCCATCAGACATTACGATGTTCTCGTTCACGAAGTCAACCTGGATCAAAGGAAGAACAGACAAAACACTGCAGTCTTCAGACCGCAGACCAGGACAAGCAAGGACTGACATCTAGGATACTCAGTAGAGTGTATGCTGATTCTAGACACTGCAATGACAGTGGGGAGTCTGATACATCTAGATCAAGAAATCGACAAGACCCCAACCAGACAGCGTGGAATAGAAACAGGACCAAACGTCTTGTCCCGGTACCACACTTGTACAGCGACGTGGTAAGGGACCAGAAGAACAAGAAAACCAACGCAAGCGTGTATTCAACACAACAAGACAAGACAAGCGCAAATTTTCGGCCAACCGGCCTTTGTCAAGCGCGATTGCACGGTCACAAACAGACCACAAACACCAAACAACGGATAATAAAAACAGGACTAAAAATGTCCCTGCCGCCTCGTCCAGTGGATAAAAAGGGGCCAAATGGAATGCCCATGTCTTCATGAGCAGTAGTAAGAAGTGGGGAGAGGGGAGGCAACTATGATGTCAAAGGGGAAGTGAGATGAGTTCTGCAATTTGAGAAGTGGACATGCCATATCGGTATCGCCCTGTTCTGAAGAAGGAGAAGTGGACATGCCATCGTATCGCCCGTTCTGAAGAAGGAGAAGTGAATGCCATATCGGTATCGCCCTGTTCAAGGGACGTTACCAGTACGGTTTGATACACAGAAGGTCTGTTTTCAGGAAAGAAAACACCAGCAGACAGAACTCTACTGCCCCCAGCAGATAAACTTCCACTGCCTCAAGGCAGACAGAAAAACCGAAAAGCGTACCAGCGGCCGTCAGAGGAGCATAATGCAGTCAGTGACCCCGACCCCACATGCCCCCCCCCCTCCCTGCTCCTGACAGACTGGACACAGTACATCCAATGAACACTCCCCTGCACAGTCCCCATGTAACTGACAGACTGGACACTACTACAATGAACACTCCCCTATATAGTCCCCATGTAACTGACAGACTGGACACTACTACAATGAACACTCCCCTATATAGTCCCCATGTAACTGACAGCCTGGACACAAATACAATGAACACTCCCCTATATAGTCCCCATGTAACTGACATATTGAACACTACTACAATGAACACTCCCCTACACAGTCCCCATGTAACTGAGAGACGTGTCCAAAACAATCAAATGACTAGACAGCAACAAAGTGAACACAGTGTTGTTCACACTGATGACAGTGACGATCATTTTCTCTGTCAGTAACAGGGATGACTTAAGTGGCAGCGAGGATAAAGGTGAGTCTGAATGTGGCATCACCGATACTCAGGAAGCAGGAGACTCATGATAACGAGCATCCTAAAGTAGTGACTGAAAACACAAACACTACACGTACTACTGATGCTGATGATATGATGGTCAGTGGTTAAATAGCTGGAGATGACCATTCTGACACAGTGACACCAGGAACAGAGCTAGCTGTACAACAAACGGTAGAGCTAAACAAATCAAACCCCAACTAAAGCAAACACGACAAAACAAGTCCAGTAAATAAAAAAAACTACTGACAGAAAACTTGAATACTGACAGACTGTCAAACCCAGAGGACAGTATTCATATGTCTGACAGTGAAAGTCAGGCCATAAAACCAGCATTTGCAGGTTCAGCCCTCTACTCATGAACTGCGACCACGACGTTCCGTGTCCCACACAGGAGTGGTCAGCTAGGACACTGACATAGCTCGTCTATGGTCCAGTAATGAGAGCAGTAATGTGGATGTCTTTGGGAAGATACAAAATAAGGATCGGATAAAATCTCAGAGACAGGTCACAAAGCACTTAAACAAAATCCAAGGTGGGTGGTGGCTCAGATACCAAAAGAAAAGTAATCATCCGGGCCACAATACCAGGTAGATTTATTTTGTCACCTAAATCTGATGGTCATTCCCCTTCAAACTGGAAAACTGCACCAGTGCCAGGGTCTGAGACCACCTCTCATGATAATGTCATAAACAGATCTAACGTTAAATTTATCAAGTATAATGTAAATGGACTCGTTAGAAAAATTAGAGAAAACAGATTTTATTAGTTTTCTTCTTGCATATGAACTGATTTGTCTGACTGAAAAATTTGTTGTGACTAAATTTGAATCAGCACTTTTCAATGATTTTACAATATTCACACCAAAAGCCAAACAGTTATCTCACCAAGGGAGATATTCTAGGGGAGTAATGTTATGATAAAAAGTCCTTTTCACATTTTATTGAGCAAATTCAAATAAGGCACGAAAATACAATAGTTGTTCAGATTGCCAAAGACCTGTTCTCCGTAGACAAAGACATACTATTAATATGTACATATATCCCTCCATGTGATTCCGTTTACTGGAATATTCAACAAGACACGTATGATATGAAAGTACTGGAACAGTGCATTCTAGACTTGTATGGATTATGTAATAATTACTTCATTATGTTAAACAATGATTTCAATGCAATAACAGCGTGTGAAAACTATAGCTTCAGTGGTGACAGTGTGACTTTGATATGAATATCTCTGCCAACAACATATTTCCAAGGAATTCACAGAATCATCATCATCATGAGCCCTGCCGTAAGGTGTTGGCGATCATGGCCCCCCATACCAATTTATCAATTGTCGCTGCAAATATATCTCCCACCCTCTCCGTCCTCAGCCACTCTGCAAGTCCGTCCCTGGGTCTACCTGGATTTCCCTTTCCCTCCAGCTTTCTGTTGTGACCAGGTGCTCTTATCCCCCCCCCCACTTTCCTCATAAATATCCTATGAATATTTCTTGTCTTTTTTTGATCTTTTTATTTTATTTATTTTTTTTTTTTATTAATGATCGTCTTGTGTCTGCCTCCTTCAAGAATGTCTCCTTTGTTTTCAGTTGCCTCAATTTTGTTCTGACTTTGCGTGTTGACTGTTCACGCCTCACATCCATACAACAACATTGGTTCTATGTATTTTCAAGAACTCTCTTCCTGAAGTTAAGTGTTGGAAAGAACGCTTTTCGTCTTCTTGAATGCTATTTTGGCTTGGGTGATTCTGCTGGCTATTTCTGATGTGCATCTGCCGTCTGATCAGATGACCGTTTATCAATCTGCCTCAAAGTTGTGCCATTTCTGTTGTTTTGCATGAGGGGATTTCTTTTTTTCATGATAATTTCGCTGTAAAGCAACACAAATCTGGTGACAGAACACAACCCTGCCTGAACCCTCTTTTTATCTTTTGGAAATAGCTTATATCGTTTTCTATTCTCATTGCTGCTGTTAGTTCCCAATATATATTTCTGATTCTGAGTAATCTTTTCGATCAATATTAAGCCGTTGTAGTTGGCTGATCAATTCTTTGCGTCTTACCCAATCGAATTAATATAAATCCTTATATAACTCTGCTGACCTCTCTATCATAGTTCTTATAATGTATATGGCTTTAATAGTTCCTTTCCCTTCGACAAATCCACACTGTTCTTCTGCTATTTTTCTTTTGATTCCGTTCCTTGTCATCATCACGATTATTCTTAAAATCATCTTTGTTACATGACTCATCAAGTTGATTGTACGATGGAGTTCGTATTCTATAGCCCTTGCTTTCTATGGAATAGCAATGAAAATTGATTTTGACATATCTTTGGGAATTTTTCCGGTGTCATAAGTTTCATTTAGAAGGACTGTTATTTTTTTTTCTTTTCAATGCCAAATTCTTATGGGGCTTCAATCATTTCTGTAGTAACATTGCATATTGTCTTGTCCTGGGGCTTTTCCCGGTTTCAACTTTTTCAATCTGCTCTAACTTCATCTTTCATTAAGGTGGTTCTTCAACGTTCTTTCTTATATGTTCTTCGTTTCTGTCATCGTTAAAAAGGTGTTTAATATACTCTCCCCATCTATCTAACATTTTGTCTTTTTCCATACTAAGCGTACCATCTTTCGATTTTATGCAACCAGTTTAGGTGCATGTTTTTTTTTTTACTATGGACAATTTCTTGAATATTTCTGTACATAAACTTAGGATCTGTTCTGTGGCGGTATTCTTTTTCTTTGCACTTTGTTTCCAGCCAAGCTTCCTTAGCTTCATTGCACCTATTAAATCTATGATTTAACAGTTCTATAATCATGCCCCAGTACTTGAGAGCACTCCTTGATTATTCAATAAATGATATGATTATGATGGATATACAATATCACATACGTTAATGTCCAAACCCTTGAATTTGATAATA
>JAPXFY010000023.1:310097-312597 GCA_030674185.1 Monoplex corrugatus
TGGCAGCTAACCGTAGTATGGTCGTTTCCTATGTAAAGACTGAATGTGGTATACTGATACAATTTCTATGTGACGATTTTTTAAAATTTACTGTCTGTTTTTCTGTCTCTGTCTGTCCCAGCTATGTCTCTCTCTCTGTCTTTGTCAGCTTGTATGTCTTTCTGTCAGTATATATATATATATATATATATATATATATATATATATATATATATATCCTCTCTCTCTCCTCTCTCTCTCTGTCCCCCCTCCTCTATGTCTCTCCCTCTCTGCCTCTGTCTCTCACACACACCCTCTCTCTCTTCACCATGCATGACAGACACACAAAGATGAGAGAAATCGAGGTTATAACAGCCGTCCACCATCAGAAATATAATATTCATTTCTACAAAATAAAACGGTCTTGTTATCCTAATCTGATCAGAGTACAAACCTCACCAGACATTAATCTGACCAGAGTACAAACCTCACCAGGCATTAATCTGACCAGAATGTAAAACCACACCAGACATTGATCTGACCAGAATACAAACCTCACCATGCCTGATCTGCCAGAATACAAATCTCACCAGACCTGATCTGACCAGAGTACAAATCTTACCAGACCTGATCTGACCAGAATAAAACCTCACCAGGCCTGATCTGACCAGAATACATATCTCACCAGACCTGATCTGACCAGAGTACAAACCTCACCAGGCATTAATCTGACCAGAATACAAACCACACCAGACCTGATCTGACCAGAATACAAATCTCACCAGACCTGATCTGACCAGAGTACAAACCACACCACACATTAATCTGACCAGAGTACAAACCTCACCAGGCATTAATCTGACCAGAATACAAATCTCACCAGACCTGATCTGACCAGAATACAAATCTCACCAGACCTGATCTGACCAGAGTACAAACCACACCAGACATTAATCTGACCAGAGTACAAACCTCACCAGGCATTAATCTGACCAGAATACAAATCTCACCAGGCATTAATCTGACCAGAGTACAAACCTCACCAGACATTAATCTGACCAGAGTACAAACCTCACCAGGCATTAATCTGACCAGAGTAGAAATATCACCAGACCTGATCTGACCAGAGTACAAATCTGACCAGGCATTGATCTGACCAGAGTACAAACCTCACCAGGCATTAATCTGACCAGAATGTAAAACCACACCAGACATTGATCTGACCAGAATACAAACCTCACCAGACCTGATCTGACCAGAATACAAACCTCACCAAACCTGATCTGACCAGAATACAAACCTCACCAGGCCTGATCTGACCAGAATACAAACCTCACCAGACCTGATCTGACCAGAATACGAATCTCACCAGGCCTGATCTGACCAGAATACAAATCTCACCAGGCATTAATCTGACCAGAGTACAAACCTCACCAGGCATTAATCTGACCAGAATACAAATCTCACCAGGCATTAATCTGACCAGAGTACAAACCTCACCAGGCATTAATCTGACCAGAGTACAAATCTCACCAGACCTGATCTGACCAGAGTACAAACCTCACCAGACATTAATCTGACCAGAATACAAACCTTACCAGACCTGATCTGACCAGAGTACAAATCTCACCAGACATTAATCTGACCAGAATACAAACCTCACCAGACCTGATCTGACCAGAGTACAAACCTCACCAGACCTGATCTGACCAGAGTACAAACCTCACCAGACATTGATCTGACCAGAGTACAAACCTCACCCGACCTGATCTGACCAGAGTACAAACCTCACCAGACATTAATCTGACCAGAGTACAAACCTCACCAGACATTAATCTGACCAGAGTACAAAACCTCACCAGACATTAATCTGACCAGAATACAAATCTCACCAGATCCCGATCTGACCAGAATACAAATCCCACCAGGCCTGATCTGACCAGAGTACAAACCTCACCAGACATTAATCTAACCAGAGTACAAACCTCACCAGACATTAATCTGACAAGAATACAAACCTCACCAGGCCTGATCTGACCAGAATGCAAAACCACACCAGGCCTGATCTGACCAGAATACAAATCTCACCAGACATTAATCTGACCAGAGTACAAACCTCACCAGCATTAATCTGACCAGAATGCAAAACCACACCAGGCCTGATCTGACCAGAATACAAATCTCACCAGACATTAATCTGACCAGAGTACAAACCTTACCAGACATTAATCTGACTAGAATGCAAAACCACACCAGGCCTGATCTGACCAGAATACAAATCTCACCAGGCCTGATCTGACCAGAGTACAAACCTCACCAGGCATTAATCTGACCAGAATGAAAACCACACCAGCCTGATCTGATCAGAATACAAATCTCACCAGGCCTGATCTGATCAGAATACAAATCTCACCAGGCCTGATCTGACCAGAGTACAAACCTCACCAAGCATTAATCTGACCAGAATACAAATCTCACCAGGCCTGATCTGACCAGAGTACAAACCTCACCAGGCCTGATC
>JAPXFY010000023.1:317597-370097 GCA_030674185.1 Monoplex corrugatus
AAATGAACAGACAGACACATACATACATTATAAACAGATTGGGTCAAATGAACAGACAGACACATACATACATTAAACAGATTGGGTCAAATGAAACAGACGAGACACATACATACATTTAAAAAGATTGGGTCAAATGAAACAGACAGACACATACATACATTAAAACAGATTGGGTCAAATAAACAGACAGACACATACATACATTATAAAAGATTGTGTCAAATGAACAGACAGACACATACATACATTATAAAAGATTGTGTCAAATGAACAGACAGACACATACATACATTATAAAAGATTGTGTCAATGAACAGGCAGACACATACATACATTACAAAGATTGGGTCAAATGAACAGGACAGACAGATACATACATTATAAAAGATTGTGTCAAATGAACAGACAGACATATACATACATTAAAACAGATTGTGTCAAATGAACAGACAGACACATACATACATTATAAAAGATTGGGTCAAATGAACAGACAGACACATACATACATTATAAAAGATTGTGTCAAATGAACAGACAGACACATACATACATTAAAACAGATTGTGTCAAATGAACAGACAGACACATACATACATTATAAAAGATTGGGTCAAATGAACAGACAGACACATACATACATTATCAAAGATTGGGTCAAATGAACAGACAGACACATACATACATTAAAACAGATTGGGTCAAATAAACAGACAGACACATACATACATTAAAACAGATTGGGTCAAATAAACAGACAGACACATACATACATTAAACAGATTGGGTCAAATAAACAGACAGACACATACATACATTAAAACAGATTGTGTCAAATGAACAGACAGACACATACATACATTAAAACAGATTGTGTCAAATGAACAGGCAGACACATACATACATTAAAACAGATTGGGTCAAATAAACAGACAGACACATACATACATTAAAACAGAGTGGGTCAAATGAAAAGGCAGACACATACATACATTATAAAAGATTGGGTTAAATGAACAGACAGACACATACATACATTAAAACAGATTGGGTCAAATGAACAGACAGACACATACATACATTATAAAAGATTGTGTCAAATGAACAGACAGACACATATATGCATTATCAAAGATTGGGTCAAATGAACAGACAAACACATACATACATTAAAACAGATTGTGTCAAATAAACAGACAGACATATACATACATTAAAACAGATTGGGTCAAATAAACAGACAGACACATACATACATTAAACAGATTGGGTCAAATAAACAGACAGACACATAGATACATTAAAACAGATTGGGTCAAATGAACAGACAGACACATACATACATTAAAACAGATTGGGTCAAATAAACAGACAGACACATACATACATTATAAAAGATTGGGTCAAATGAAAAGGCAGACACATACATACATTATCAAAGAATGGGTCAAATGAACAGACAGACACATACATACATTAAACAGATTGTGTCAAATGAACAGACACATACATACATTTAAAAAGCAGACGAATTCTTCAGCTTACAACTGAACACAAAATGAATTCCAATCTATTCGACTCCAAGTATCCACTATCCATCTATCAACGTATCCATTTTGATATATCTTATTCATAGACCTGAACGAAATATACGTCTAGTGTAAGACCTGAACGAAATATACGTCTATGTAAGACCTGAACGAAATATACGTCTAGTGTAAGACCTGAACGAAATATACGTCTAGTGTAAGACCTGAACGAAATATACGTCTAGTGTAAGACCTGAACGAAATATACGTCTAGTGTAAGACCTGAACGAAATATACGTCTAGTGTAAGACCTGAACGAAATATACGTCTAGTGTAAGACGTAGACTATTTACATTTTGCATCATACATATACTATGTGTGTGTGTGTGTGTGTGTGTTGTGTGTGTGTGTGTGTGTGTGTGTGTGTGTGTGTGTGTGTGTGTGTGTGTGTGTGTGTTTGTGTGTGTGTCTGTATTTCTGTGTGTGTGTGTGTGTGTGTGTGTGATGAGTGGTGTGTGTGTGTGTACGTGTGTGTGTGCGTGTGTGTGTACGTGTGTGTGTATGTGTGTGTGTGTGTGTGTGCGTCTGTGTCTGTCTTTCTGTGTGTGTCAGAAGTAAGGAACTCTGGGGAGAGCCGGACAGCAGAAGGTCCTCACAGGGGGAACCCCCGTCAATCAAAGTGTTTCAGCCCCTAACTACTGACAGTCAAAGAGGGCCGGGCCACATCCAGGTCATGACTCCTGGATGCCTCTCTGCTGACACCATATTTTTAATGTGTGCGTGTGTGTGTGTGTGTGTGTGTGTGTTGTGTGTGTATGTATGTGTGTATGTGTGTGTTGTATGTATGTGTGTATGAGTGTATGTGTGTATGTATGTGTGTATGTATGTATGTGTGTATGTATGTGTGTGTATGTATGTCTGTGTATGAGTGTATGTGTATGTATGTATGTGTGTATGTATGTATGTGTGTATATATGTGTGTATGAGTGTATGTGTGTATGTATGTATGTGTGTACAATGTATGCATGTGTGTATGTATGTGTGTGTGTGAGTGTATGTGTATGTATGTGTGTGAATGTATGTGTGTGTATGAGTGCATGTGTGTATGTATGTGTGTGTATGTATGCGTGTATGTGTGTGTATGTGTGTATGTATGTGTGTATGAGTGTATGTGTGTATGTATGTGTGTGTATGTGTGCATGTATGTGTGTATGAGTGTATGTGTGCATGTATGTGTATGTATGCGTGTGCATGTATGTCTGTGTATGAGTGTATGTATGTATGATGTTATGTATGTGTGTGTGTGTATGTGTGTGTGTATGTGTATGTATGTGTATGCATGTATGTATGTATGTATGTATGTATGTATGTATGTATGTATGTATGTATGTGTGTATGTATGTATGTATGTATGTATGTATGTATGTATGTATGTATGTATGTATGTGTATGATGTATGTATGTATGTATGTATGTATGTATGCATGTGTATGTATGTATGTATGTGTACGTGTATGTATGTATGTATGTGTATGTGTATGTATGTATGTATGTATGTATGTATGTATGTATGTATCTGTATGTATGTATGTGTATGTATGTATGTATGTATGTATGTATGTGTATGTATGTATGTATGTGTATGTATATGTATGTATGTATATGTGTATGTATGCATGTATGTATGTAGTATGTATGTATGTATGTATGTATGTGTATGTATGTATGTATGTGTATGTATGTATGTATGTATGTATGTATGTTGTATGTTATATGTATGTATGTATGTATGTATGTATGTATGTATAGTATGTAGTATGTTATGTAGTATATGATGTGTATGTATGTATGTATGTAGTATGTATGTATGTATGTATGTATGTATGTATTATGATGTATGTATGTATGTATGTATGTATGTATGTATGTATGTATGTTGTATGTATGTTGTAGTGTATGTATGTTATGTATGTATGTATGTATGTGATGTATGTATGTGATGTAGTATGTATGTATGTATGTATAGTATGTATGTATGTATGTATGTGTATGTATGTATGTATTGTATGTATGTATGTATGTATGTATGTATGTATGTATGTATGTATGTATGTGTATGTATGTATGTATGTTGTATGTATGTATGTATGTATGTATGTATGTATGTATGTATGTGATAGTATGTATGTATGTTGTATGTATGTATGTATATGTATGTTGTTATGTATGTATGTTGTATGTATGTGTATGTGTATGTATGTTGTGATGTATTGTGTGTATGTATGTATGTATGTATGTATGTATGTATGTTGTTGTATGTATGTAATGTATGTATGTATGTATGTATGTATGTATGATGTATGTATGTATGTATGTATGTATGTATGTATGTATGTATGTATGTATGTATGTTGTATGTGATGTATGTATGTATGTAGTGTATGTAGTAGTATGTATGTGTATGATGTATGTATGTATGTATGTATGTATGTATGTATGTATGTGTAGTATGTATGTTGTGTGTATGGTATGTAAGTGTATGTAGTGTGTGTATGTATGTATGGTATGATTATGCTATGTATGTGTGTATGTATGTATGTGTGATGTATGTATGTGTTATGTGTGTATGTATGTATGTTTATGTATGTATGTATGATTATGTATGTGTATGTATGTATATGTATGTTAATGTATGTATGTGTGTATGTGTGTATGTATGTATGTATGTATGTGTGTATGTATGTATGTATGTATGTATGTATGTATGTATGTATGTATGTATGAACCTGAGCTCCTTTATCATGAAATCACCAATCATCATGACAACACAACAACTGTCCCATATTGTCTGGTCCTTCACACCAGTAATGGCACCCCGCCAATAGTCCATGTCTGGTCCTTCACACCAGTAATGGCACCCCGCCAATAGTCCATGTCTGGTCCTTCACACCACTAATGGCACCCCGCCATAGTTCCCATGTCTGGTCCTTCACACCACTAATGGCACCCCGCCAATAGTCCATGTCTGGTCCTTCACACTAGTAATGGCACCCCGCCAACAGTCCATGTGTGGTCCTTCACACCACTAATGGCACCCCGCCAACAGTCCATGTGTAGTCCTTCACATCACTACTGGCACCCCACCAACAGTCCATGTCTGGTCCTTCACACCACTAATGGCACCCCACCAACAGTCCATGTGTGGTCCTTCACACCACTACTGGCACCCCACCAACAGTCCATGTGTGGTCCTTCACACCACTAATGGCACCCTGCCAACAGTCCATGTCTGGTCCTTCACACCAGTAATGGCACCCCACCAACAGTCCATGTCTGGTCCTTTACACCAGTAATGGCACCCCGCCAACAGTCCATGTGTGGTCCTTCACACCAGTAATGGCACCCCGCCAACAGTCCATGTGTGGTCCTTCACACCACTAATGGCACCCCGCCAAGAGTCCATGTGTGGTCCTTCACACCACTACTGGCACCCCACCAACAGTCCATGTCTGGTCCTTCACACCACTAATGGCACCCCGCCAACAGTCCATGTCTGGTCCTTCACACCACTAATGGCACCCCGCCAACAGTCCATGTCTGGTCCTTCACACCACTACTGGCACCCCGCCAACAGTCCATGTCTGGTCCTTCACACCAGTAATGGCACCCCACCAATAGTCCATGTGTAGTCCTTCACACCAATAATGGCACCCCACCAACAGTCCATGTGTGGTCCTTCACACCACTAATGGCACCCCACCAACAGTCCATGTGTGGTCCTTCAAACCAGTAATGCCACCCCGCCAACAGTCCATGTCTGGTCCTTCACACCACCAATGGCACTCCGCCAACAGTCCATGTCTGGTCCTTTACACCAGTAATGGCACCCCGCCAACAGTCCATGTGTGGTCCTTCACACCACTAATGGCACCCCGCCAACAGTCCATGTCTGGTCCTTCCACACCACTAATGGCAACCCGCCAACAGTCCATGTCAAAACAATGTTCCTTCCACTTGGAAACTTTGCACAAAGAAGGAAAACACTGGAGTGGGGTGGGGGTGGGGGTGGGGGACAGTGGCTATGTCATTACAGTGATGCAGTATAAACACAGCAATGCCGCACTGTCGTGAAGACCTCAGTGTCAGTTTTCTCTGTTGCTTCTGTTCCTGTGGTAAGTTAAAGTTTGGTGCCTGTGGTAAGTTTAAGCCTGTGTTAAGTTAAAGTTTGGTGCTGTGGTAAGTTTAAGCCTGTGGTAAGTTTAAGTTTGGTGCCTGTGGTAAGTTTAAGCCTGTGGTAAGTTAAAGTTTGGTGCCTGTGGTAAGTTAAGTTTGGTGCCTGTGGTAAGTTAAAATTTAGTGCCTGTGGTAATTTAAAGTTTGGTGCCTGTGGTAAGTTAAAGTTTGGTGCCTGTGGTAAGTTTATGTTTGGTGCCTGTGGTAAGTTAAAGTTTGGTGCCTGTGGTAAGTTAAAGTTTAGTGCCTGTGGTAAGTTAAAGTTTGGTGCCTGTGGTAAATTTAAGCCTGTGGTAAGTTAAAGTTTGGTGCCTGTGGTAAGTTAAAGTTTGGTGCCTGTGGTAAGTTTAAGCCTGTGGTAAGTTAAAGTTTGGTGCCTGTGGTAAGTTTAAGCCTGTGGTAAGTTAAAGTTTGGTGCCTGTGGTAAGTTAAAGTTTGGTGCCTGTGGTAAGTTAAAGTTTGGTGCCTGTGGTAAGTTAAAGTTTGGTGCCTGTGGTAATTTAAAGTTTGGTGCCTGTGGTAAGTTAAAGTTTGGTGCCTGTGATAAGTTTATGTTTGGTGCCTGTGATAAGTTAAAGTTTAGTGCCTGTGGTAAGTTAAAGTTTGGTGCCTGTGGTAAGTTAAAGTTTAGTGCCTGTGGTAAGTTAAAGTTTGGTGCCTGTGGTAAGTTTGATTGGTGCCTGTGGTAAGTTATGTTTGGTGCCTGTGGTATGTTAAAGTTTGGTGCCTGTGGTGAGTTCTAGTTTGGTGCCTGTGGTAAGTTTATGTTTGGTGCCTGTGGTAAGTTAAAGTTTGGTGCCTGTAGTAAGTTAAAGTTTGGTGCCTGTGGTAAGTTAAAGTTTGGTGCCTGTAGTAAGTTAAAGTTTGGTGCCTGTGGTAAGTTGATAAATTCAAATATCTGGGAACGATCATTTCATCAGACGGCAGATGCACATTAGAAACAGCCGGCAGAATCGGCCAAGCCAAAAGAGGTTTTCAAGAAGATGACAAGCATTCTTACCAACAAATGCCTATCAATTAACATCAGGAAGAGAGTTCTTGAATGTTATATAGAACCAATACTGTTGTACGGATGCGAGGCGCGGACAGTCAACAAACAAAGCCAGAGCAAGATTGAGGCAGCCGAGATGTGGTTTCTAAGAAGAATGTTGAGGGTTCCATGGACAGCAAAGAAAACAAACAAGACAGTCTTGATGGAGGCAGACAGAAGTAGATCACTCATAAGGAAGATTAGGAAAAGACAGGCAACATTTATAGGCCATTTTATGAGGAAGGGGGATTTGGAGCACCTGGTCACAACGGGAAAGCTGGAGGGAAAGAGAGCACCGGGTAGAACGAGGGAGAGAATGCTGGACGGACTTGCAGAGTGGCTGGGGACGAGGAGGGTGGAGGAGATGCTAGGGGCAACGAGAGATAGAGACAGATGGAAGTCCATGATCGCCAACCCCATGCGGCAGGGCACCTGATGATGATGATGGTAAGTTCTAGTTTGGTGCCTGCGGTATGAAGTTTGGTTCTGTGTTGTCAGTGGTTGTCGTAGAAACGTAATGGAGGTCTCCTATGACCGATGTGTCTGGCAGCATGGCTGATGAATTACTGTCGTCACTAGAAGGCTTAGTAGGCAAATTCTTGAAGGCTTAGTAGGCCGTGTCTTGATGGCTTAGTAGGCAACGTCTTGATGGCTTAGTAGGCCGTGTCTTGATGGCTTAGTTGGCAGTGTCTTGATGGCTTAGTAGGCAGTGTCTTGATGGCTTAGTAGGCCGTGTCTTGATGGCTTAATAGGACGTGTCTTGATGGCTTAGTAGGCAGTGTCTTGATGGCTTAGTAGGCCGTTGTATTGATGGCTAAGTAGGCAACGTCTTGAAGGCGTTTGTGGCATGGTCCTTGATGGGACTTGATGTAGAGGCCGTGTCTTGATGGCTTAGTAGACCGTGTCTTGATGGCTTAGTAGGCCGTGTCTTGATGGCTTAGTAGGCAACGTCTTGACGGCTTAGTAGGCAGTGTCTTGAGTCTTAGTAGGCAACGTCTTGAAGGCTTAGTAGGTCGTGTCTTGAAGTCTTAGTAGGCAACGTCTTGATGGCTTAGTAGGCAGTGTCTTGATGTCTTAGTAGGCAACGTCTTGAAGGCTTAGTAGGCAACGTCTTGATGGCTTAGTAGGCCTGTCTTGATGGCTTAGTAGGCAACGTCTTGATGGCTTAGTAGGCAGTGCCTTGATGGCTTAGTAGGCAACGTCTTGATGGCTTAGTAGGCCGTGCTGTCTTGATGGATTAGTAGGCCATGTCTTGATGGCTTAGTAGGCAACGTCTTGATGGCTTAGTAGGCAGTGTCTTGAAGTCTTAGTAGGCAGTGTCTTGAAGTCTTAGTAGGCAACGTCTTGATGGCTTAGTAGGCCGTGTCTTGATGGCTTAGTAAGCCGTGTCTTGATGGCTTAGTAGGCAACGTCTTGAAGGCTTAGTAGGCCTGTCTTGAGCTTAGTAGGCACGTCTTGATGGCTTAGTATGCGTGTCTTGATGTTAGTAGGCAGTCTTGAGGCTTAGAGGCGTGTCTTGAAGGTTAGTAGGCAAGTCTTGAGGCTTAGTAGGCGTGTCTTGAGCTTAGTAGGCGTGTCTTGAAGCTTATAGGCCGTGTCTTGATGGCTTAGTAGGCAACGTCTTGAAGGCTTAGTAGGCAGTCTTGAAGGCTTAGTAGGCCGTGCTTTAGGCTTAGTAGGCCGTTCTGGGCTTAGTAGGCAACGTCTTGAGGCTTAGTAGGTGTGTCTTTTGTTAGAGGTTCTAGGCTTAGTAGGCAACTTTTTGAAGGCTTAGTAGGCGTGTCTTGAAGCTTAGTAGGCCGTTGAACTTGTAGGGTGCTAGTTAGTAGGCAACGTTTGAGGCTTAGTAGGCAGTGTCTTGAGCTTAGTAGGCAACGTTTGAGGCTTAGTAGCGTGCTTGAGCTAGTAGGCAATCTTGATGGCTTAGTAGGCCGATTTGTACTTTGATGCTTAGTAGGCGTCTGAGTTAGTAGTCGTCTTGAGGCTTAGTAGGCTGTCTTGAAGTCTTAGTAGGCAACGTCTTGAAGCTAGTAGGTGTCTTGAGATCTAGTAGGCAACGTCTTGATGGCTTAGTAGGCAGTGTCTTGAGGTTTAGAGCAACGTCTTGAAGCTTAGTAGGCTTAGTAGGCAACGTCTTGAAAGCTTAGTAGGCAGTGTCTTGAAGGCTTAGTATGCAACGTCTTGAAGGCTTAGTAGGTCGTGTCTTGATGGCTTAGTAGGAAACGTCTTGATGGCTTAGTAGGCAACGTCTTGAAGGCTTAGTAGGCAGTGTCTTGAAGTCTTAGTAGGCCGTGTCTTGATGGCTTAGTAGGCAGTGTCTTGATGGCTTAGTAGGCAATGTCTTGATGGCTTAGTAGGCCGTGTCTTGATGGCTTAGTAGGCCGTGTCTTGATGGCTTAGTAGGCGACGTCTTGAAGGCTTAGTAGGCCCTGTCTTGATGGCTTAGTAGGCCGTGTCTTGATGGCTTAGTAGGCCGTGTCTTGATGGCTTAGTAGGCAACGTCTTGAAGGCTTAGTAGGCCCTGTCTTGATGGCTTAGTAGGCTGTCTTGATGGCTTAGTAGGCAACGTCTTGATGGCTTAGTAGGCAACATCTTGAAGGTTTAGTAGACCGTGACTTGATGGCTTAGTAGGCCGTTTCTTGATGGCTTAGTAGGCAACGTCTTGAAGGCTTAGTAGGCTTTGTCTTGATGGCTTAGTAGGCCGTGTCTTGAAAGCTTAGTAGGCCGTGTCTTGCTGGCTTAGTCGACAACGTCTTGATGGCTTAGTAGACCGTATCTTGATGGCTTAGTAGGCAGTGTCTTGATGGCTTAGTAGGAACGTGTTGAAGGCTTAGTGGGCCCTGTCTTGATGGCTTAGTAGGCAACGTCTTGATGGCTTAGTAGGCCGTGTCATGATGGCTTAGTAGGCCGTTTCTTGATGGCTTAATAGGCCGTGTCTTGATGGCTTAGTATTCAACGTCTTGAAGGCTTAGTAGGCAGTGTCTTTAAGGCTTAGTTGACGTCTTGAAGGCTTAGTAGGCCGTGTCTTGATGGCTTAGTAGGCCGTGTCTTGATGGCTTAGTAGGCAACGTCTTGAAGGTTTAGTAGGCCGTGTCTTGATGGCTTAGTAGGCAACGTCTTGAAGGCTTAGTAGGCCGTGTCTTGAAGTCTTAGTAGGCAACGTATTGATGGCCTAGTAGGCAGTGTCTTGAAGTCTTAGTAAGCAACGTCTTGAAGGCTTAGTAGGCTGTGTCTTGAAGTCTTAGTAGGCAACGTCTTGATGGCTTAGTAGGCCGTGTCTTGAAGTCTTAGTAGGCAACGTCTTGATGGCTTAGTAGGCTGTGTCTTGAAGTCTTAGTAGGCAACGTCTTGAAGGCTTAGTAGGCAACGTCTTGAAGTGTTAGTAGGCAACGTCTTGATGGCTTAGTATGCCGTGTCTTGAAGTCTTAGTAGGCAACGTCTTGATGGCTTAGTAGGCAACGTCTTGAAGTCTTAGTAGGCAACGTCTTGATGGCTTAGTAGGCAGTGTCTTGAAGTCTTAGTAGGCAACGTCTTGAAGGCTTAGTAGTCAGTGTCTTGAAGTCTTAGTAGGCAACGTCTTGATGGCTTAGTAGGCCTGTCTTGATGGTTAGTAGGCAACGTCTTGATGGCTTAGTAGGCAGTGTCTTGATGGCTTCGTAGGCAACGTCTTGATGGCTTAGTAGGCCGTGTCTTGATGGCTTAGATGGCAGTGTCTTGAAGTCTTAGTAGGCAACGTCTTGATGGCTTAGTAGGCAGTGTCTTGAAGTCTTAGTAGTCAACGTCTTGATGGCTTAGTAGGCCGTGTTTTGATGGCTTAGTAGGCAACGTCTTGATGGCTTATTAGGCCTGTCTTGATGGCTTAGTAGGCAACGTCTTGAAGGCTTAGTAGGCAGTGTTTTGATGGCTTAGTAGGCAACATCTTGAAGGTTTAGTAGACCGTGTCTTGATGGCTTAGTAGGCCGTGTCTTGATGGCTTAGTAGGCAACGTCTTGAAGGCTTAGTAGGCCGTGTCTTGATGGCTTAGTAGGCCCTGTCTTGATGGCTTAGTAGGCAACGTCTTGATGGCTTATTAGGCCTGTCTTGATGGCTTAGTAGGCAACGTCTTGAAGGCTTAGTAGGCAGTGTTTTGATGGCTTAGTAGGCAACATCTTGAAGGTTTAGTAGACCATGTCTTGATGGCTTAGTAGGCAACGTCTTGAAGGCTTAGTAGGCAGTGTCTTGAAGTCTTAGTAGGCAACGTCTTGAAGGCTTAGTAGGCAGTGTCTTGAAGGCTTAGTAGGCAACGTCTTGAAAGCTTAGTAGGCAGTGTCTTGAAGGCTTAGTAGGCAACGTCTTGAAGGCTTACTAGGCCGTGTCTTGATGGCTTAGTAGGCCATGTCTTGATGGCTTAGTAGGAAACGTCTTGATGGCTTAGTAGGCAACGTCTTGATGGCTTAGTAGGCAACGTCTTGAAGGCTTAAGAGGCAGTGTCTTGAAGTCTTAGTAGGCCGTGTCTTGATGGCTTAGTAGGCCCTGTCTTGATGGCTTAGTAGGCCGTGTCTTGATGGCTTAGTAGGCCGTTTGTGCTTGATGGCACTTAGTAGGCTAGAGGCGTCTTGAAGGCTTAGTAGGCAACTGATCTTGAGGCAGTGGCTTAGTAGGCCCTGTCTTGATGGCTTAGTAGGCAACGTCTTGATGGCTTAGTAGGCAATCGATCTATGAAGGTTTAGTAGACGTGTCTTGATGGCTTAGTAGGCCGTGTCTTGATGGCTTAGTAGGCAACGTCTTGAAGGCTTAGTAGGCTTGTCTTGATGGCTTAGTAGGCCTGTCTTGATGGCTTATAGGTAGGCCGTGTCTTGATGGCTTTAGTAGCAACGTCTTGATGGCTTAGTAGGCCGTGTCTTGATGGCTTAGTAGGCCGTGTCTTGAAGCTTAGTAGGCCGTGTCTTGATGGCTTAGTGACACGTCTTGATGGCTTAGTACAACCGTGTCTTGATGACTTAGTAGGCCGTGTCTTGATGGCTTAGTAGGAACGTCTTGAAGGCTTAGTGGGCCCTGTTTTGATGGCTTAGTAGGCAACGTCTTGATGGCTTAGTAGCCGTGTCTTGATGGCTTAGTAGGCAACGTCTTGAAGGCTTAGTAGGCAGTGTTTTGAAGGCTTAGTAGGCAACGTCTTGAAGGCTTAGTAGGCCGTGTTCTTGATGGCTTAGTAGGCCGTTTCTTGATGGCTTAGTAGGCCGTGTCTTGATGGCTTAGTAGTCAACGTCTTGAAGGCTAAGTAGGCGTAGTGTCTTGAAGGCTTAGTTGACGTCTTGAAGGCTTAGCAGGCCGTGTCTTGATGGCTTAGTAGGCCGTGTCTTGATGGCTTAGTAGGCAACATCTTGAGGCTTAGTAGGCAACGTCTTGAAGGCTTAGTAGTCAGTGTCTTGAAGTCTTAGTAGGCAACGTCTTGAAGGCTTAGTAGGCCGTGTCTTGAAGTCTTAGTAGGCAACGTATTGATGGCTTAGTAGGCAGTGTCTTGAAGTGTTAGTAGGCAACGTCTTGATGGCTTAGTAGGCCGTGTCTTGAAGTCTTAGTAGGCAACGTCTTGAAGGCTTAGTATGCAATGTCTTGAAGTGTTAGTAGGCAACGTCTTGATGGCTTAGTAGGCCGTGTCTCGAAGTCTTAGTAGGCAACGTCTTGATGGCTTAGTAGGCAACGTCTTGAAGTTTTAGTAGGCAACGTTTTGATGGCTTAGTAGGCAGTGTCTTGAAGTCTTAGTAGGCAACGTCTTGAAGGCTTAGTAGGCAGTGTCTTGAAGTCTTAGTAGGCAACGTCTTGAAGGCTTAGTAGGCAGTGTCTTGAAGTCTTAGTAGGCAACGTCTTGAAGGCTTAGTAGGCCGTGTCTTGAAGTATTAGTAGGCAACGTCTTGATGCTCAGTACGCAGTGTCTTGAAGTCTTAGTAGGCAACGTCTTGAAGGCTTAGTAGGTAACGTCTTGATGGCTTAGTAGGCAGTGTCTTGAAGTCTTAGTAGGCAACGTCTTGATGGCTTAGTAGGCAGTGTCTTGATGGCCTAGTAGGCAACGTCTTGATGGCTTAGTAGGTAGTGTCTTGATGGCTTAGTAGGCAACGTCTTGATGGCTTAGTAGGCCGTGTTTTGATGGCTTAGTAGGCAACGTCTTGATGGCTTAGTAGGCCTGTCTTGATGGCTTAGTAGGCAACGTCTTGATGGCTTAGTAGGCAGTGTCTTGATGGCTTCGTAGGCAACGTCTTGATGGCTTAGTAGGCCTTGTCTTGATGGCTTAGTTGGCAGTGTCTTGTAGTCTTAGTAGGCAACGTCTTGAAGGCTTAGTAGGCAGTGTCTTGATGGCTTCGTAGGCAACGTCTTGATGGCTTAGTAGGCCGTGTCTTGATGGTTAGTTGGCAGTGTCTTGAAGTCTCAGTAGGCAACGTCTTGATGGCTTAGTAGGCAGTGTCTTGAAGGCTTAGTAGGCAGTGTCTTGATGGCTTAGTAGGCCGTGTCTTGATGACTTAGTAGGCAGTGTCTTGATGGCTTAGTTGGCAGTGTCTTGAAGGCTTAGTAAGCAGTGTCTTGATGGCTTAGTAGGCAGTGTCTTGAAGTCTTAGTAGGAAACGTCTTGATGGCTTAGTAGGCCGTGTCTTGATGGCTTAGTAGGCCGTGTTTTGATGGCTTAGTAGGCAACGTCTTGAAGGCTTAGTAGGCCCTGTCTTGATGGCTTAGTAGACCCTGTCTTGATGGCTTAGTTGGCAGTGTCTTGAAGGCTTAGTAAGCAGTGTCTTGATGGCTTAGTAGGCAGTGTCTTAAAGTCTTAGTAGGTCAACGTCTTGATGGCTTAGTAGGCCGTGTTTTGATGGCTTAGTAGGCAACGTCTTGATGGCTTATTAGGCTGTCTTGATGGCTTAGTAGGCAACGTCTTGAAGGCTTAGTAGGCAGTGTTTGATGGCTTAGTAGGCAACTCTTGAAGTTTAGTAGCGTGTCTTGATGGCTAGTAGGCCTGTCTTGAATGCTTAGTAGGCAACGTCTTGAAGGCTTAGTAGGCAGTTCTTGATGGCTTAGTAGGCCAATGTCTTGATGGCTTAGTAGCCGTCTTGATGGTCCCCCCCCCCCCCCCCCCCCCCCCCCCCCCCCCCCCCCCCCCCCCCCCCCCCCGGCTTAGTAGACAGTTCTTGAAGTCTTAGTAGGAACGTCTTGATGGCTTAGTAGGCCGTGTATTGATGGCTTAGTAGGCCGTGTTTTGATGGCTTAGTAGGCAACGTCTTGAAGGCTTAGTAGGCCCTGTCTTGATGGCTTAGTAGACCTGTCTTGATGGCTTAGTAGACCATGTCTTGATGGCTTAGTAGCAACGTCTTGAAGGCTTAGTAGGCCAGTGTCTTGAAGTCTTAGTAGGCAACGTTTGAAGGCTTAGTAGGCAGTGTCTTGAAGGCTTAGTAGGCAACATCTTGAAGGCTTAGTAAGCCGTGTCTTGATGGCTTAGTAGGCAACGTCTTGAAGGCTTAGTAGGCATGTCTTGAAGTCTTAGTAGCAACGTCTTGAAGGCTTAGTAGGCCGTGTCTTGATGGCTTAGTAGGAACGTCTTGATGGCTTAGTAGGCAACGTCTTGAAGGCTTAGTAGGCAAGGTCTTGATGTCTTAGTAGGCCGTGTCTTGATGGCTTAGTAGGCATGTCTTGATGGCTTAGTAGGCAATGTCTTGATGGCTTAGTAGGCCGTGTCTTGATGGCTTAGTAGGCCGTGTCTTGATGGCTTAGTAGGCACGTCTTGAAGGCTTAGTAGGCCCTGTCTTGATGCTTAGTAGGCACGTTCTTGATGGCTTAGTAGGCCGTGTCTTGATGGCTTAGTAGGCAACGTCTTGAAGGCTTAGTAGGCCTGTCTTGATGGCTTAGTAGGCCGTGTCTTGATGCTTAGTAGGCAACGTCTTGATGGCTTAGTAGGCAACATCTGAAGGTTTGAGTAGAGCCGTGACTTGATGGCTTAGTAGGCCGTGTCTTGATGGCTTAGTAGGCAACGTCTTGAAGGCTTAGTAGGCTTTGTCTTGATGGCTTAGTAGGCCGTGTCTTGAAAGCTTAGTAGGCCGTGTCTTGCTGGCTTAGTCGACAACGTCTTGATGGCTTAGTAGACCGTATCTTGATGGCTTAGTAGGCAGTGTCTTGATGGCTTAGTAGGAACGTGTTGAGGCTTAGTGGCACTGTCTTGATGGCTTAGTAGGCAACGTCTTGATGGCTTAGTAGGCCGTGTCATGATGGCTTAGTAGGCCGTTTCTTGATGGCTTAATAGGCCGTGTCTTGATGGCTTAGTATTCAACGTCTTGAAGGCTTAAGGCATGTCTTTAGGCTTAGTGACGTCTTGAAGGCTTAGTAGGCCGTGTCTTGATGGCTTAGTAGGCCGTGTCTTGATGGCTTAGTAGGCAACGTCTTGAAGGTTAGTAGGCCGTGTCTTGATGGCTTAGTAGGCAACGTCTTGAAGGCTTAGTAGGCCGTGTCTTGAAGTCTTAGTAGGCAACGTATTGATGGCCTTAGTAGGCAGTGTCTTGAAGTCTTAGTAAGCAACGTCTTGAAGGCTTAGTAGGCTGTGTCTTGAAGTCTTAGTAGGCAACGTCTTGATGGCTTAGTAGGCCGTGTCTTGAAGTCTTAGTAGGCAACGTCTTGATGGCTTAGTAGGCTGTGTCTTGAAGGCTAGTAGGCAACGTCTTGAAGGCTAGTAGGCAGTGTCTTGATGCTTAGTAGGCAGTCTTGATGGCTTAGTAGGCAGTCTTGAAGCTTAGTAGCAACGTCTTGAGGCTTAGTAGGCCGTGTCTTGAAGGCTTAGTAGGCAACGTCTTGATGGCTTAGTAGGCCGTGTCTTGAAGGCTTAGTAGGCACGTCTTGAATGCTTAGTAACGTGTCTTGATGGCTAGTAGGCCGTCTTGAAGGCTTAGTAGGCCGTGTCTTGAGGTTTGACTTAGAGGCCGTGTCTGTTTGATGGCTTAGTAGTCGTGTCTTGATGGCTTAGTAGGCAACGTCTTGAAGGCTTAGTAGGCCGTGTTTGAGGCTTAGTAGGCAACGTCTTGAAGGCTTAGTTAGGCCGTGTCTTGATGGCTTAGTAGGCAACGTCTTGAAGGCTTATTAGGCCGTTCTTGATAGGCTTAGTAGGCAAGCGTCTTGAAGGCTTAGTAGCCGTGTCTTGATGGTTAGTAGGCAACGTCTTGAAGGCTTATTAGGCCGTGTCTTGAAGGCTTAGTAGGAAGTGTCTTGAAGCTTAGTAGGCCGTGTCTTGATGGCTTAGTAGGCCGTGTCTTGAGCTTTAGGCCGTGTCTTGAGGCTGTAGGCCGGTCTTGAAGGCTTATAGGCAGTGTCTTGAAGCTTAGTAAGCAAGTGTCTTGAAGGCTTAGTAAGCCGTGTCTTGAAGGTTAGTAGGCCGTTGTGACTGTCTTGATGGTTAGTAGGCCGTGTCTTAATGGCTTAGTAGCACGCTAGCTTAGTGGACGTCTTGAAGGCTTAGTAGGCCGTGTCTTGAAGGCTTAGTAGGCACGTGTCTTGGCTTGTAGGCAGCTAAGGCTTAGTAGGCAGTGTCTTGAAGGCTTAGTAGGCAGTGTCTTGAAGGCTTAGTAGTCAACGTCTTGATGGCTGTAGTAGGCAACGTCTTGAAGGCTTAGTAGGCCGTGTCTTGATGGCTTAGTAGGCAGTCTTGAAGGCTTATAAGGCCAAGTCTTGAAGGCTTAGTAGGCAACGTCTTGAGGCTTAGTAGGCAACGTCTTGATAGGCTTAGTAGGCACTGTCTTGAAGGCTTATAGCCGTGTCTTGATGGCTTAGTAGGCAACGTCTTGAAGGCTTAGTAGCCGTGTCTTGAAGGCTTAGTAGGCCGTGTCTTGATGGCTTAGTAGGCCGTGTCTTGAAGGCTTAGTAGGCCGTGTCTTGAAGGCTTATAGGCCGTGTCTTGAAGGCTTAATAGGCAGGTCTTGAAGGCTTAGTAGGCAGTGTCTGAAAGCTTAGTAGGCACGGTCTTGAAGGCTTAGAAGCACGTGTCTTGAAGGCTTAGTAGGCAACGTCTTGAAGGCTTGTAGGTAGTGTCTTGAAGGCTTAGTGTATTAAGCAAATGGATCAGAACAGGAACGCCAACTGCACCAAGAGACAACGCATAGTCACTGTCCTTCACGGTTGACTCCACAGTGTGTGAATGTGCTTACGCTTTTCGGTACCAGATCTTCGACTAAATTAATTGATGAATGTTTGGAGGAACTAGAAACAGCGTGCTTGAGATGGCACCTCTGAAGCAAGCCTAAAGCGGAGGAAATCAACAGAAAAAAAAAAAAAACGAACAAACAAACAACCGGACATCTGTCAAAGTAAGTAGTTTGTCTTCGATGGACAAGTACCAAAGTAAATAGGAGTAACAAACATGTTCGCAAGACACCAGTAAATCCAATCAGCCGTCCCTTCTTGCACAGTAGGTACGTGTCAGGAATAAACGCTTGAATCAAGTCTTCGGTTGGCTCGTTGTCCAATGAAGGGGTAGTTCACAATGTAATGTCATAACTTATGTGCAATTTTTTATAGACAAGTCTGTATGCGTTCACACACACACGCAGACACATAGGCGCGTGGCGGCACGCACACAAACACAGCACACTATACATACAGAAGGCAGAAGGAAGGAAGGAGAGATAGGAAGGATCGGTATTTAGGCAGAGGCACTGTATACATTGCTTTATATACACACATAATGGACCAGTATGCCGTCAGTCCACTAGAAAAGCAAACAAAAACAAACAAACAAACAAACAACAAATATAAGAAGCAACAAAAACAAACAAACAAACAAACAAATATAAGAAGCAAACAAACAAAAAAAAAAAACAAGCAACAAAATATAAGGAAGCAAACAAACAAAAACAAACAAACAAACAACAAAATATAAAGAAGCAAACAAACAAACAAAAAACAAACAAGCAACAAAATATAAGCAAGCAAACAAAAACAAACAAACAAACAACAAAATATAAAGAAGCAAACAAAAACAAACAAACAATAAAATATAAGAAACAAACAAAAACAAACAAACAAACAAACAACAAAAATAAAGAACAACAAACAAAAACAAACAAACAACAAAATATAAAGAAACAAGCAAACAAAAACAAACAAACAAACAACAAAATATAAAGAAGCAAACAAACAAAAACAAACAAACAAACAACAAAATATAAGGAAGCAAACAAACAAAAACAAACAAACAAGCAACAAAATATAAAGAAGCACAACAAACAAACAAAAAACAAACAACAACAAAATATAAGGAAGCAAACAAAAACAAACAAACAAGCAAACAAAATATAAGGAAGCAAACAAAAACAAACAACAACAAAATATAGGAAGCAAACAAAACAAACAAACAAGCAACAAAATATAAAAAACAAACAAAAACAAACAAACAACAAAATATAAGGAAGCAAACAAAAACAAACAAACAAACAACAAAATATAAGGAAACAAACAAAAACAAACAAACAACAAAATATAAGGAAGCAAACAAAAACAAACAAACAACAAAATATAAGGAAACAAACAAAAAAACAAAAACAAAATAAAGAAACAAACAAAACAAAAAACAAAAACAAAATTAAGGAAACAAACAAAACAAACAAACAACAAAATATAAGGAAGCAAACAAAAACAAACAAACAACAACAAATATAAGGAAGCAAACAAAAACAAAACAAACAACAAAAATATAAGGAAACAAACAAAAACAAACAACAAAATATAAGGAAGCAAACAAAAACAAAAAAACAAACAACAAAATATAAGGAAGCAAACAAAAACAAACAAACAACAAAATATAAGGAAACAAACAAAAACAAACAACAAAATATAAGGAAGCAAACAAAAACAAAAACAAACAAACAACAAAATATAAGGAAGCAAACAAAAACAAACAAACAACAAAATATAAGGAAGCAAACAAAAACAAACAAACAAACAACAAAATATAAGGAAGCAAAAAAAAAAAAAACAACAAAATATAAGGAAGCAAACAATAACAAAAAAACAAAAATATAAGGAAGCAAACAAAAACAAACAAGCAACAAACTATAAGGAAGCAAACAAAAACAAACAAACAAACAACAAAATATAAGGAAGCAAACAAAAACAAACAAACAAACATCAAAATAAAAAAAAAAAAAAAACAAACAAACAAACAACAAAATATAAGGAAGCAAACAAAAACAAACAAACAAGCAACAAAATATAAAGAAGCAAGCAAACAAAAACAAACAAGCAACAAAATATAAAAAAGCAAACAAACAAAGTAGCCCAATGAACAAATAGGGAAAACACTTGCCAGAAAGCAATCTGATACTGGATCAAATCACACTGGCACCTTCACAACTTGACTAAGCAGCTGTCAGAGTAAATCAGGTTTCTGCCTTGTCAACGACAACTTCACACCAAACAGCAGCAAACAGAAAACATCTCCTGGACATGGTTAATCCAATCAGTTTATCACTTACCGCTGTCACACGTCTTACGTGTGGGGAATAAATGCCTGCAACGCACAAGTCACATTCCTTCATGTTATCATGCACGCACACCCACACCGATCTTACAGTCAGCAAAGCGCTCACAGCACTTCAAAACTTTCCTGACTGAAAAACTGAGAACTGAAACAGCTTTAAAGCGAAATGTAAGGACTTTTTTTTTGCAGTTCAGAGACAGAATTATACTTATTGTTTTCAAACCCATCCATGTCAGGTACATGACCACAGATGGTTTCCACAAAGGATGAATGGATGTACCGGTGATTAAGCAGACTGAAATGTGCTTTGTGTCCATGTGTTTATCAATATGGCGGTCTGGCCAACTGTATCACTGTCTTCCCGTCATTGTACTTCGTGTGTATCTTTGTGCATCTGTTGCATATGACAATTGTACTTCGTTCTATCTTTGTGCATCTGTATGTATATGACAATTGTACCTCGTGTGTATCTTTGTGCATCTGTATGTATATGACAGTTGTACTTCGTTTTATCTTTGTGTATCTGTATGTATATGACAATTGTACTTCGTTCTATCTTTGTGTATCTGTATGCATATGACAATTGTACTTCGTGTGTATCTTTGTGTATCTGTATGTATTGACAATATCATTTGGTTTCCTATTATCATGTAGCAAGACTAACAGACTGGGAGTGTCGCTCATCTGACCATGGAGGATGTGTTTTGTTGTGGCTACTGACACTGTATTCACACAGCAGATAACCCATATGCAAAATAAAGAACGACAGACTGCTGCTGCAGCTGTATAAAATGGTAAATATTCAGTCAAATGTATGTGCATGTATTTTAGATGTCTGCCTGGAATTTGTTGGTCAGACTGAGATTTACACAACTACGTGACTGCTCATAGTAAGTGGCCATAGTTGTCATAGGCACAGGAATCAGGAATTATGCAGTGAACGCTGTTGTGTCGGTACCAGCGTAGTGGTGTAAGACGTACTGGACAGTGAGTGAACACACCTGATTATCTATTTGTCTTTTTGTACCGGCAGTGTTTTGTGCATCTCCGACTGCGGTGGTCATCTGTCCTCAGGGAGCGGAATAGAGGTGTGTAGTCACTAGTAGAGTACCGTCACATTGTGTGTGAAAACTGTGTATGCAGTTATCAGTAGAGTACCGTCACTTTGTGTGTGAAAACTGTGTATGCAGTTATCAGTAGAGTACCGTCACATTGTGTGTGAAAACTGTGTGTGCAGTTATCAGTAGAGTACCGTCACATTATGTGTGAAAACTGTGATAGATATCAGCAAAGCCATCACAAGCTATTTGTCATCACATCAAAGTAAAGGAAAACCGTCTTCTACGTCCTCAGCCAGTGACTCGTGTCAGAGTCCAAGGCCAGTGACTCGTGTCAGAGCCCAAGGCCAGTCAGAGCCCAAGGCCAGTGACACGTGTCAGAGCCCAAGGCCAGTGACTCGTGTCAGAGCCCAAGGCCAGTGACTAACATGGAGCATAAGTAAACAGGAAGGAACAGAGCAAAGACAGGAAAGTGTAACTACCATAGATATAGCAATGGCTCTAGAAGAAACACTTTGGGAGTTAAACAACAAACTCTTAAGTCTTCCAACGAAAGATGATTTCCAACTGTTTACAGACAATGTATAGAAAAGATCAAGACCAACTCGTACAACAAAGGTCAAAGGTCAATGTTACTAAACTAGTGCAGAATGACACGACACAGCATGGACGTCAATTGATGTCAGGGTTTATGGGATCAAAGAACAGGCGCTACGGAAAGAGACTGTGACTGATTCTGTCAAAAAATATGGAAGTGTTTTCTTTTTCTTTTTTTCCTTTTTTTTTTTCTTCGTGTGATTCGTCTTGTTTGCTTTACAAAATGAAGAGCTGTTTTCACGAAATGGGTGAAATTCCTGTGTTCATAACTGAAAACACGCACGCGCTCTGGCGGGCACATATTAACGCCTGCACGCGCGCACACAAACACTCCACTCATACGCTAACACAATTTCACGTTTTTCCAAACACGAGAAAGGGTTGACTTGTCTTGTGTGGTTTTCATTGGGTGCTGTTTGTTTGTTGTTGTTGTTGTATGACAATAAATGACACTTGTGCTGTTTGTTTTTGTTGTTGTTGTATGACAATAAATAACACTTGTGCTGTTTGTTTTTGTTGTTGTTGTTGTTGTATGACAATAAATGACACTTGTGCTGTTTGTTTTTTGTTTTTGTTGTTGTATGACAATAAATGACATTTGCGCTGTTTGTTTTTTGCTTTTGTTGTTGTTGTATGACAATAAATGACACTTGTGCTGTTTATGTTTTGTTGTTGTTGTTGTATGACAATAAATGACACTTGTTCTGTCTGTTGTTGTTGTTGTATGACAATAAATGACACTTGTGCTGTTTGTTTTTTGTTGTTGTTGTTGTATGACAATAAATGACACTTGTGCTGTTTTTTGTTGTTGTTGTATGACAATAAATGACACTTGTGCTGTTTATGTTTGTTGTTGTTGTTGTATGACAATAAATGACACTTGTGCTGTTTTTTGTTTGTGTGGGTTGTTTGTATGACAATAAATGACACTTGTGCTGTTTTATTGTTGTTGTTGTTGTTGTATGACAATAAATGACACTTGTGCTGTTTGTTTTGTTGTTGTTGTTGTTGTATGACAATAAATGACACTTGTGCTGTTTGTTTTTGTTGTTGTTGTTGTGTTGTATGACAATAAATGACACTTGTGCTGTTTGTTTTTGTTGTTGTTGTTGTTGTATGACAATAAAATGACATTGTGCTGTTTGTTTTTGTTGTTTTTGTGTTGTATGACAATAAATGACACTTGTGCTGTTTGTTTTGTTGTTGTTGTTGTATGACAATAAATGACACTTGTGCTGTTTGTTTTTGTTGTTGTTGTTGTATGACAATAAATGACACTTGTGCTGTTTGTTTTTGTTGTTGTGTTGTATGACAATAAATGACATTTGTGCTGTTTGTTTTTTGTTGTTGTTGTTGTATGACAATAAATGACACTTGTGCTGTTTGTGTTTTGTTGTTGTTGTTGTGTTGTATGACAATAAATGACACTTGTGCTGTTTGTGTTTTGTTGTTGTTGTTGTATGACAATAAATGACGCTTGTGCTGTTTGTGTTTTGTTGTTGTTGTATGACAATAAATGACACTTGTGCTGTTTGTTTTTTGTTGTTGTATGACAATAAATGACACTTGTGCTGTTTGTTTTTGTTGTTGTCTTGTATGATAATGAATGACAACTGTGCTGCATGTTTTGGCTTGTATGATAATGAATGACAACTGTGCTGCATGTTTTGGCTTGTATGATAATGAATGACAACTGTGTTGCATATTTTGGCTTGTATGATAATGAATGACAACTGTGTTGCATGTTTTGGCTTGTATGATAATGAATGACAATTGTGCCGCATGTTTTGGCTTGTATGATAATGATGACAATTGTGTTGTTTGTTTTGGCTTGTATGATAATGATGACAATTGTGTTGTTTGTTTTGGCTTGTATGATAATGAATGACAATTGTGCCGCATGTTTTGGCTTGTATGATAATGAATGACAATTGTGCCGCATGTTTTGGCTTGTATGATAATGATGACAATTGTGTTGTTTGTTTTGGCTTGTATGGCAATGAATGACAATTGTGTTGTTTGTTTTGGCTTGTATGATAATGATGACAATTGTGCTGCATGTTTTGGCTTGTATGGCAATGAATGACAATTGTGATGTTTGTTTTGTCTTGTATGATAATGAATGACAATTGTGTTGCATGTTTTGGCTTGTATGACAATGAATGACAATTGTGCCGCATGTTTTGGTTTGTATGACAATGAATGACAATTGTGTTGTTTGTTTTGGCTTGTATGGCAATGAATGACAATTGTGATGTTTGTTTTGGCTTGTATGATAATGAATGACAATTGTGTTGCATGTTTTGGCTTGTATGATAATGAATGACAATTGTGTTGTTTGTTTTGGCTTGTATGGCAATGAATGACAATTGTGCTGCATGTTTTGGCTTGTATGACAATGAATGACAATTGTGTTGTTTGGTTTGGCTTGTATGGCAATGAATGACAATTGTGATGTTTGTTTTGGCTTGTATGATAATGATGACAGTTGTGTTGTTTGTTTTGGCTTGTATGATAATGAATGACAATTGTGCCGCATGTTTTGGCTTGTATGATAATGAATGACAATTGTGCCGCATATTTTGGCTTGTATGATAATGATGACAATTGTGTTGTTTGTTTTGGCTTGTATGATAATGATGACAATTGTGCTGCATGTTTTGGCTTGTATGGCAATGAATGACAATTGTGTTGCATGTTTTGGCTTGTATGATAATGAATGAAATTGTGTTGGTTGTTTTGGCTTGTATGATAATGAATGACAATTGTGATGTTTGTTTTGGCTTGCATGATAATGATGACAATTGTGCTGCATGTTTTGGCTTGTATGATAGTGAATTATGACCATGGCCTTTTTCTTCATCACCGTGTTGAAACAATTTTTGAGATTTCTCAAGGCTTATTTTGAATACTGACAAAACCCAGGAAATTTGGTTAGGAAGCAACAAATGTTCGTTCACAGATATATGCGGCATTTGAATATAAACTGGAACTCTAAAATAGTGGAATATTAGGTGTTAAGATAAGATGTAAAGGAATGTGAAAAATAGATTATGCAGAAAAGTCATAAGAAATAAAGACTTTATTCAAAATTTGGATGAAAATGTGTATAAAACCACTATGGAAAAAGACATTTCTGAAAATTCATAAAATGCAACAAATTAAACTGAAATGGCTGCAGACACGGATCACACATATAAATATCGGAACTAATGTCATAATAGAAAATGGGATTTGTAAACAATATTTGCTGTGAGTTTTGTTTGGAAATAAAAACCAGTATTGATCATATATTTTTGGAACTGTTCACATACGAAACGATCCTGGGGAAGGATTGAGAAAATCTTAAAATCACAACACATTACATATGCAAATATTAGATTAACTGAAAGTATGGTATCATTTGGTGTTGCCAAAAAGGTGCACACAGATCTGATATTTGATTTCATTTTACTTCTTGGAAAAAAGTACACTTATAAATGCAAGTATCAAAAGATTGTACCAAAGATAAACTCTTTTAAAAGGTACTGTGGCAGCCAACTGGAGGGAGAGCGAACAGGGGAAGGAAGACAACAGACTTCATTGATCTTCTCAAAAGGGACACTGGCCTTGAAAACATCGATGAGATCAAGGCAGATATGTTGGACAGGAGCAAGTGGAAGGAGTACGTCACAGAGGCTCGATCGGGAGATCGGCCTAACTAACTAATTAACTTGCTATAAAATACCACATAGAAAAATACAGTGCAAAAATGAATTGGAATCTGCACATTTTCAAGACAAAATGGCTGCCATGTTTACCTTTTGTAACAACCGAGTCTTGATCCTATCTGTTTATATTGTAATACAAAGGTTGTCAGTGAATGTGATGGAATCTGATTTGATAATATCATGCCCGTGTATGTTGGTAAACTGTTTTCTTCTTCTTGTGATTCATGCTGTGTTTTCTTTTACTGCTGATTTCTTCATGTAGATGTATTTCAAAGATATGGATAGTCTGCATGAATTCAAATTTGATTTCATGATCTTATTGCTGTTGGGCTTTGCTACTTGTTTTGCACTTTTTTATCTTACTTGTTTAAATATGAATAAAACAAAGTTTGAGAACAAAAGACTGACAGGACGCATGTGTGTACCTGCATAATTTTGTCCTTCTGGTTTTCTTGTCAATCTTTTCCTGGTACCTTATCAATCTACGTAATCATGGTTTTCCATCAAAGTTTAATGTGCCTCATTTCTGTAACTATTTATCGTTTCTTCTTTTTCATCCTTTCCAATTGAGAGAGAGAGCGAGAGAGCGAGAGAGCGAGAGAGAGAGAGAGAGAGAGAGAGAGGGAGAGGAGAGAAGAGAGAGAGCGAGGAGAGAGAGCGAGAGAGAGAGAGCGAGAGAGAGAGAGAGCGAGCGAGAGAGCGAGAGAGAGAGAGAAAGAGGGAGAGAGAGAGAGGGAGAGAGAGGGAGAGAGAGAGAGAGACTGATTGGTTGACTGATTTCTATTTTTCAAAGGTTAAGACATTGACAGCATACAACAACATTGTTTGATCAGTCATTTTTTTTCCATGTTAGTTACACATTTTCACTCCAGTGACATTTTTTTTATTGGGGGGTGGGGGAGGTCAAGAATTGAGATAGTGACAGAGACAGAAAGACACACGGAGGGACAGAGAGAAAGAGGGAAAGAAGAAGCGAGCAAGAGAGAGAGAGAGAGGAGAAGAGAGAGGGAGACAGAGAGAGAGACAGACAGACAGAGAGAGAGAGACAGACAGACAGACAGACGAGGGGGTGAGAGACCGATATAGTCCCAGAAACAGACAAAAGAGAGCAGGAAAAAGAATCAAAAGAAACCTTTAGCAGCAAATTAACAGAAGGAGAAGCACACTATCACACCGACAGACTCCAGAGAGCCAGAAGAAGAAACAAACCCTTGCTCCTACAGGGAACGAAACAAAGTGAACAAAGTCGGCAAAGGACGAAAGAAGCGAGGGGTAAAAATAATCACGGGGGGTCATCCAATTTCCCAACCCTTGGTCCCACAGGGCAGGGCATGGTGGGGGAACAGGAACAGTGTCAACATCACCCGCTATATTATCTCAGTGGCCCCCGAATTGCCAAGATATTAAGTTTGCTGTGAAAAAGTGGTCAAACCATTCTCTCTATGTCTGTCTGTTTGTCTGTCTGTCTGTCTTCTCTCTCTCTCTCTCTCTCTCTCTCTCTCTCTCTCTCTCTCTCTCTTCTCTCTCTCCTCCTAAGCTATACTTGTCACTGTAAACAAACGTCACACGAAAAGATAAGCAACGGCAAGTTTGAAACATGGCTTCTAGTCAATAACTTTTACCGTTGGAAAATAAACCATCATTGTCATTTTCATCGTCATTCTCTCTCTCTCTCTCAACGTTGGTGCTTCAAACACATTTACATAGCAAACAAAACGGTTACAAGCATAAGGACACGGTATGCAACGCGAGAAAACAGCTGGACATAAATATTTCCATGTTTCCATAATTATGATGACATCATTTTCAAACAGTTATTGAAAACAGACACGACAGCAAACTGTTGACTTAAAGTGATGTCGAACCCAAGACATCTCATTCTCTTGGTGCAGACTTCTCGTAACCAAGCAGTTGTGATTGGTTGATGTTAATGATCCTCTTTACTCAGTGACTGGAATTCAGATGATGAGTGCCTTCGTGGTCTTTGATGAGACGACCAGTACTAACACACACCGCCATGAATGAATGCCAGGAGAGAAGCGAGCGTGGTAGTGGAGACAATGGTGCTGTCAGTCTTGTTACATGTACAGTCAGTTGACCGTCATCTTTCAACTTTAGCAGCATCTGAACTCGCGACTTCTCTTATCTTGTCTCGTGTCCATTATCGTAACTCTCTTTCTCTGGTTTGTCTGATTCTTCAGCCACAAGCCTCCAGGGTGTTCAGAATTCAGTGGCCCGTTTTGCCCTTCGTAAAAAAGATGTGTGACCGTATCACTGCCTTTCTTCACTTTCTCCACAGGTTGCTTGTTTCTCAAAGAATTTCATACACAACCAATGCATTATGCTACAAGCGTACCAATGATACTGCACTTACTTGCCTGTGTGACCACATCGGAATTTACACCCACGCCCAACATCTCCCTTCTGTTTTCCATACTACATGTCTACAAAAATTATTGTTATACAACTGTTCCACATTTGGTCGCCACTCATTTTCTCTTTTTGGTCCATACCCCACCCCCCCTCCTTTTTTATTTTTTTATTTTTATTGTTTAGCGTGCTGTCTGTACTTTCTTCCTTTCCTTTGATGTTAGGCTGTAACTGACGGTTTTTTTCCCCCGCTATTGACATACTGTTATTATTATATGATTATTACCACTGTTACTATTGTTACGTTGTTGTTGTTGTTGTTTTTGAGGATTGACGCGTGTCTGCCTGCATACGTCTGTCTTTGTCTCTCATTCTTTTCAAATTGTTCATCAACTGATATAGACATCGATGTTCTGTTGTAATCCATTTTTTGTAGTTTCTTTAACATTGTGTGTTGTGGTGTGTCTGTTTTCACGACACGATAGCTTTACAATGAATGTTTCACCCCTCCCTTCTTTGTCTTAATGCTTTCTTTACTTACTTTCTGTGTTTCAATATGCATTTATCATGTGTGTGGAATGACAAGGACTAGCAATGCTTTCTTTACTTACTTTCTGTGTTTCAATATGCATTTATCATGTGTGTGGAATAACAAAGACTAGCAATGCTTTCTTTACTTACTTTCTGTGTTTCAATATGCATTTATCATGTGTGTGGAATAACAAAGACTAGCAATGCTTTCTTTACTTACTTTGTGTGTTTCAATATGCATTTATCATGTGTGTGTGGAATAACAAAGACTAGCAATGCTTTCTTTACTTACTTTCTGTGTTTCAATATGCATTTATCATGTGTGTGGAATAACAAAGACTAGCAATGCTTTCTTTACTTACTTTCTGTGTTTCAATATGCATTTATCATATGTGTGGAATAACAAAGACTAGCAATGCTTTCTTTACTTACTTTCTGTGTTTCAATATGCATTTATCATATGTGTGGAATAACAAGGACTAGCAATGCTTTCTTTACTTATTTTTTGTGTTTCAATATGCATTTATCATATGTGTGGAATAACAAGGACTAGCAATGCTTTCTTTACTTACTTACTAAATATCTTTCAGTGTGCATTTATCATATGTTTGGAATAACAAGGACCAGCTGTTAGATAGGGCCAGTGCAAGCTATTGTTCCTATCGTTGTGTAATAAAACATTTAAAAAGTTTGTTTTGTTCTCTCTTCCTCTCTGACTCTGTGTGTGTGTGTCTCTCTCTGTGTCTGTATTTTTCAACACACATACAGGCACACACAAACAGACACACAACTGTCTATTTTTTCATTTGTTGATTTAATTGTTTCTCTCTCTCTCTCTCTCTCTCTCTCTCTCTCTCTCTCTCTCTCTCTCTCTCTCTCTCTCTCTGTGTGTGTGTGTGTGTGTGTGTGTGTGTGTGTGTGTGTGTGTGTGTGTGTGTGTGTGTGTGTGTGTGTGTGCGTGCGTGTGTTTGGGGAGTTGGTTTTATGGTTGCGCGTTTTCCTTAAAAGCCATTTCTTTTTCAGCACTTTTACGATTGTATTCTATCGTCGCCTTTGTGAGCTTTGTTCCATTTCTTCAGCTTCATCGACCCAATGATACTTTTTATTTGAGTTCGTCTTCTTTGTATTATACTATTTTTTCTTGCTTGCTTTCTTGTATGAATTGTTTTCTTCCTGGCTCTTTTCTTCATTCTGTTCTTTCTTTTCTCCTTTTTTCTGTTCATTTCTAGCTTTTGACTTTTGTTGTTGTTGTTGTTGTTTTCTGGTTTAATCTTTCTGATTTAAAAAAGGGAGATTATTTTTATGCAGTATGTGTGTGTGTGTGTGTGTGTGTGTGTGTGTGTGTGTGTGTGTGTGTGTGTGTGTGTGAGTGTGTGTGTTTGCGTGTGTGTGTGTGTGTGTGTGTGTGTGTGTGGTGTGTGTGTGGTGTGGTGTGTGTTGTGCGTTTGTGTGTGAGTGTGGGGTGTGGTGTGTGTGTGAGTGTGGTGTGAGTGTGTGTGTGTGTGTGTGTGTGTGTGTGTGTGTGTGTGTGTGAGTGTGTTGTGTGTGTGTGTGTGTGTGTGAGTGTGTGTGTTTGCGTGTTTGTGTGTGTGTGTGAGTGTGAGTGTGTGTGTGTGTTTGTGTGTGTGTGTGGTGGTGTGTGTGAGTGTGTGTGTTTATGTGTGTGTGTGTGTGTGAGTGTGTGTGTTTGCGTGTTTGTGTGTGTGTGTGTGTGTGTGTGTGTGTGTGTGTGTGTGTGTGTGTGTGTGTGTGTGTGTGTGTGTGTGTGTGTTGTGTGTGTGTGTGTGTGTGTGTGTGTGTGTGTGTGTGTGTGTGTGTGTGTGTGTGTGTGTGTGTGTGTGTGTGTGTGTGAGTGTGTGTGTGTGTGTGTGTGTGTGGTGTGTGTGTGTGTGTGTGTGTGTGTGTGTGTGTGTGTGTGTGTGATGGTTTGTGTTGTGTGTGTGTGTGTGTGTGTGAGTGTGTGTGTGTGTGTGAGTGTGTGTGTGGACAGGATTTCCTGAGTTCTTCATGGGTGGATCTTCCTCTGCGTCAAATGTGTAAACCGTTCCGCAGTCTGGAAATGGTCAAGCTCTCTTGTACTAAAACGGTGTCTTAACTCAACTCGTTTTCAAGAAGGGCTGTGGACAGCTGTTCCTCAGGAACTTCTGACAATGTCTACAATCTGTCTTCGTCGTTGTGACAGTCTACCATTGTCTTGAAGCAGGTCAGGATTTACTTCATTTGAATCTTTTTCACCATCACGCTGACCGATATTCAATATCATCTGCACCAACATGACACACCGGTTGAACAAAAAGTGACAACCATTCAAAGAATCGACTTTCTATGTAAAGTTTAAGGCCAAAACGTGTTTCTATCATTATGTCTAATTTTCTTCTTCAATACGTATTTTCTGAAATTTTTTAATCATTGTTATAACAACACACAACGTCACTTACAGCATAACATGGAAAACATTTCAGTCCAATGGAAGAATCACAATGTACACAACAAGGAACAAAGAAACACGAAATGAAACGCACGGAGGTACAACCAGTCAGCTGTAACATTTCCAAAGTCGACATCATGATAGGCCCAAAGTCGACATCATGAGAGGCCCAAAGTCGACATCATGGTAGGCCCAAAGTCGACATCAGGAGAGGCCCAAAGTCGACATCATGAGAGGCCCAAAGTCGACATCATGAGAGGCCCAAAGTCGACATCATGAGAGGCCCAAAGTCGACATCATGATAGGCCCAAAGTCGACATCATGGTAGGCCCAAAGTCGACATCATGGTAGGCCCAAAGTCGACATCATGGTAGGCCCAAGTTGTCAGAGTGAGGCATACATTACAAAACATTACAACATCATTGCCACCAACAAATTCGACATAATACGTATTGTAAAGTCATTACTGATGAATTATTGAATTGATTAATTTGCAATTTGTCCATTGACATTGCAATCGTTTAGCCTCATCATTAAAGAGAATAGCACCATCATCGTCATCATCGTCATCATCATCGGTGCCTTGCCGCATAGCGTTGGAGATTATGGACTTCCATCTGTCTCCATCACTTGTTGCCTCAAGCATCTCTTCCACCCTCCTTGTCCTCAGCCACTCTGCAAGTCCGTCTAGTATCTTCTCCCTGGGTCTACCCGGTGCTCTCTTTCCCTCCAGTCTTCCCGTTGTGACCAGGTGCTCCAATTCCCCTTTCCTCATAAAATGGCCTATAAATGTTAATCTTCCTTATGAATTATCTACTTGTGTCTGCCTCCATCAACACTGTCTCGTTTGTTTTCTTTGCTGTCCTTGGAACTCTCAACACTCTTCTTAGAAACCACATCTCGGCTGCCTCAATCTTTCTCTGGCTTTGTTTGTTGACTGTCCTCGCCTCGCATCCGTACAACAGTATTGGTTCTATACAACATTCAAGGACTCTCTTCCTGATGTTAATTGATAGGCATTTGTTGGTAAGAATGCTGTTCATATTCTTGAATGCTGTTTTGGCTTGGCCGATTCTGCTGGCTATTTCTGATGTGCATCTGGCGTCTGGTGAAATGATCGTTCCCAGGTATTCAAACTTATCAACCTGTCTCAAGGTTGTGCCGTTTGCTGTTATTTTGCATGAGGGGATTTCATGTTTTGTACTGATCGTCATGACTTCAGTCTTCCTGCTGTTAAGTTCCAACCCCTTACCTTTTCTTTCTATTTCTAGTATATTCACAAGGTTTTGTAGGTCCCTTTCACTTTCTGCAATTAGCGCGGTGTCATCTGTGTATCGAATGTTGTATATCATTTTCCTCCAACCTTTAATCCAGGGTCTTTCTCTAGGTTTCTCATGATGCTTTTGCTGTAACGTGAAAACAGATCTGGTGACAAAAACACAGCCCTGTCTGACTCCTCTTTTGATGTTTTGGAAAGAGCTTATATCGTTTTTTATTCTCATTGCAGCTGTTTGTTCCCAATACATATTTCTGATTATTCGTAGATCTTTTCCATCAATATTGAGTCTTTCTAGTTGGTTGATCAATTCTTCATGTTTTACCCGATCGAAAGCCTTGGCACAATCAACAAAGCATAGATATAAATCCTTGTTCATCTTGATTGACCTCTCTATGATAGTTCTTAGGATGTATATGGCATTAACAGTTCCTTTCCCTTCCACAACTCTACATTGTTCATCTGCTATTTCTCCTTTGATTCTATTCCTTGTCCTCATCATGATTATTCTTAATAGGATCTTGGTTACATGACTCATCAAACTGATAATGCGATGGAGTTCGCATTCTATAGCCCCTGTCTTCTTTGGAAGTGCAATGAAAATTGATTTTCACACATCTTTGGGGATTTTTCCAGTGTCGTAAATTTCGTTTAGGAGGACTGTTATTTTTTCTATACCAAATTCCTCCAGGGCTTCAATCGTCTCTGTAGTAATGTTGTCTGGTCCTGGGGCTTTTCCTGGTTTCATCTTTTTCAATGCTGCTCTAACTTCATCTTTCATTATGGGTGGTCCTCCAAAGTTCTTTCTTACAATGTGTTCTTCATTTCTGTCATCTTCAAAAAGGTCTTTAATGTACTCTCTCCATCTGTCTAATATTTTTTTCTTTTTCCATGAAAAGTGTACCATCTTTCGATTTTAAGCAACCAGTTGATGTGCATATATTTTTCCTGTGAACAATTTCTTCAATTCGTCTGTACATACCCTGAGGATCCGTTTTGTGTCGATCTTCTATTTCTTTGCATTTTGTTTTCAGCCAAGCTTCCTTAGCTTCATTGTACGTATTCCTGAATAGCACCATGTACTACAAACATGTGCTTCTGTGCATCTTCCGCTTTTGATGGAAAGTAAGAAACTGTTAAACATATATTGAAGTAAAACGTTAGGCATAACGATCCCAAACAATTTGCACTCCTACACAGGTATCCAAAAGCGTATTGTCTCAGAAGTACATGGGGTAGGATTTCATTTAAAACTTTGTGTTTCTATGCTTTAGTCATTTGAAGCGTTTTCTGCATGCATATGTGTGTATGTCGGATTTGTTTGATGGTTGTGTGGGTCGTGTTTGTATGCACATGATGTGTGTGGGCACCCTGGCAGTGCTATGATCAGATTCGTCTTCCTGTGTTGCGCGTGGATGACAGATATCTTGTGTGTTTAGTGTCGTATCTGTTCAACCAATTTTAGCTCTAAAGGCATATGTATCTGTATGCTGACTGGTAGCCACTTTGAAGAAATTGCCCACAGGAGAAAGACATGCACTTCAACTGGTTGCTTAAAATCGAAAGATGGTACGCTTATCATGGAAAAAGACAAAACATTAGATAGATGGGGAGAGTACATTAAAGACCTTTTTGAAGATGACAGAAAGAAAGAACACATTATGAGAAAGAACTTTGAAGGACCCACCACGGTGGAAGATGAGGTTAGAGCAACATTGAAAAAGATGATACCAGGAAAAGCCCCAGTACCAGACATTATTACTACAGAAATGATTGAGGCCCTAGAAGAATTTGGTATTGAAAAAATAACATTCCTATTGCTGTTCCAAAGAAAGCAGGGGCCATAGAATGCGAACTCCATTGCACAATCAATTTGATGAGTCATGTAACAAAAATCCTGTTAAGAATAATCATGATGAGGACAAGGAACAGAACCAAAAGAGAAATAGCGGAAGAACAATATGGATTTGTAGAAGAGAAAGGAACTATTAATGCCATATACATCCTAAGAACTCCTATAGAAAGATAAATTGAGTTGAATAAGGATTATATCTATGTTTTGTTGAGTATACCAAAGTTTTTGTTCTGGTAAGACATGAAAAATTGATCACCCAACTAGAGAAGTTCAATGTTGATAAAACGAACACAAGAATAATATGGAATATGTATTGAGAACCGGATTTGTTTTCACTTTACAGCGAAACCATAATGAGAAACTTAGAAAAATGCCCTGGGATAAAGGTTGGAGAAAAAGAAATGTTTACTAATCTTCATTTTGCAGATAATACAGCTCTAATTGCAGAAAATGAAAAAGACCAACACAATCTTGAGAATGTAATAGAAATAGAAAGTAAGAATAAAGGGCTGGGGCTAGATAGCAAGAAGACTGGAGTCATGGTAATCAGAAAAAAGCAAGAAATCCGCTTATGATAAAATAACAGCAAACGGCACAGCATTGATACAAGTTGATGAGTTTAAATACGTATCTTGGAACAGTCATTTCACCAGACGTCAGATGTGTCCAAAATGAAAGGTTGAAAACACGCCTTTTCTACGTTCAGCATATGCTGTCACACAATGTAATGATGTATTACCTGCACGCTTGTTATTTACCATGTATGTTATATTACCTGCACGCTTGTTATTTACCATGTATGTTCATCAAGAAGTCTTCAAATCAGTCCACTGACTCCACTTCCGTAAACATTGATTCTGATAGTCCATTACTACTACAGCCAAAAATCACACCACTTTTGTCAACGTCAACCGTGCCAGATCTCTTCTGCTTTTATTGCTTCTGCCCCAGCAGCCGGCTGTTTGAGCCGGTTATTCACAAAGTTTTCTCCCACAACATTCACACACGCCAATCCCCTCCCCCACCCCCACCCCCTCCAAAACCAACATCTGTGACAGTCAGAAGATCGGTTATATATCTACAAATGGAAATCGTTGTCATGATCTGGGCGTGGGCCACATTTGTCATGATCTGGGTGTGGGCCACATTTGTCATGATCTGGGTGTGGGCACATTTCATGATCTGGGTGTGGCCATATTTGTCATGATCTAGGTGTGGGCCATATTTGTCATGATCTGGGTGTGGGCCATATTTGTTTCAGATCAAAATTATTTCTTTTCCCTGGCTCTTTGTCTTGTTTGCTTGCCCCCCTCCTCTCTCTCTCTCTGTGTCTCTCTCTCAAATGATGGCGTTTGCAAGCAGGATTTATTTCATGAACATTTCTCAGCGTTTTCGGGGATTGACCATATTTCCTTCTGTGTTTGCTTATTTTTCTGCCAAAGGAAAAATTGTATTTTTTACCTCTATTACACCAACTATTTTCCCTTGACTACCACTACCATTATCACCATCCACTAACCCCCTCCCCCCGCACACACACACACACCAAGGAAAGTGTGCACAGCCTGAATCAATGAAGATGTTATAAGCAGAGATGTGTGAGTCTATCTGACACGTTGTCAATCCATAACATCACATTTCCTCTCCAGTCTACTGGCCACACCATTCATAACAGAACAGCGTGTGTGTGAGATAGGGAGAGGGAGAGAGAGACACACAGAGAGAGAGAGAGACAGACAGACAGACAGACAGAGACAGAGAGACAGACAGAGAGACAGAGAGAGACACAGAGAGAGAGAACTCAGAACTCAGAATTTTTTAATGTACATCGGCCTTAGGCCACAATACAATAGTCGGTGGGAGGGGGGGGGGGGAGATAGGGTTTTTGTGGATTACACCAATATTGCAATGCGTATGATTGCATCGTCGAACATTGACACTTTCCGCGCTTTCCTCAGTTGAATACTTCGTTGATGTAACAGTCAACAGATCTTTCTTTTGCTGACTAAATCTAACATTTAATGAAGTAATACACTAAATAGTACTTGATTATAATTAAGCTTCATCAGTGCATTAAGGCATCAAACAAGTCATAAAGATATTTAATACATATACATATATCGTTCCATTCCTCCATCTACTGATCAAGCAATTAGTCTCTCTGTATAGCCAACAGCCGGTCAAGTAATACAATCATCACACAATCAACAAATAATTGGTAAATCACCTTGCTTGCGAAACATACTTCACTTTATCCATCTAATCAAACAAATACTTAGTACATTCAGTGTACCGTGGCAACGGTAATCAATCAATCAATCAACTGCCATTCTATCATTTAATTAGCCATCTGAATCCGATCAGTTAAAATACTGAACCGTTTCTCTACCAGTTAAGTTTGTCACCTAATACAATTACTCATCTATAAACCAAACTAGTTAGCGAGTCACCGAACAATTTGATCAGTTTCATATAAATCATTTTCCCGATCAGTACTTAGTCAGCAACTAATCAATGGATCAATCATTCAGTCAGTGCATCCATCAATCAATCAATGAATTAATCAAACAATCAGTTAAGCAGTCAATCAATGAATCATCAATTTACCAAATATTTGTAAAACAAGTATCAATAAACAATTCGATTTTTCAAAATTATCTTTACCCCCGCGTTTTTGTGCATAATTTACAGTCTGTACACAGTTTATATCGAAATGACTACAAAAATATAATGGAACAAGCGTTAATAGTTTTACCATTTATTATACCTATACAGCATTGTATAATTACTAATGTAATACAGTAATATAGTACTGGTGATGACTTATTTTCGTTAGTTTATTCATTCATGATTTTTTTGCGTCTGTTGATGGCATGAAAAACAAATCTGGACACATTGTATCTATGATGAGAATTTTCTGCTTTGAGCAGTAGATAAAGTGGCATTCTAGCTGAATCTTTGAGGAATTTTACTCTAATATCTGTATAAGTGGGACAGTCATATATAAGGTGATATTCATTTTCGATATGAGTTTTGCAAAAAGGGCATGCCCTTTTGTGAATACTCTCACTATAACGATGTGAATTGTTATTCAGCGGTAGTACATCAAATCTTAGTTGTGTGATTGCCACTCTGAGACAGTATGTATCCATGTCAGAACTATATTTTTCTTTTTCAAAAATTGTTTTGAATGATCTATAGCACTCATATCTGTCACCATCTCTAATAATACTAGTGCATTCTTGGATAAACAGATCGACAAGTCTTTGTCTAAATATGTTTAAAAATAGTTTTACATCCGCAACTCCCTGTTGCAGCCATACAATGTTGAAACCTGTATCACACAGGATTTTTCTTACCTCTGATGCCCAACAATCCTTTCCATTTCTATCTAATTCCAGAAGCATTTGGTAAGCTTTATGCGGAAATCTTTCGGCACTCATTTGTAGCAATTTAAACCAATATCTTAAACATGCGACCACAGAGTTAACGAATAATGGATATCTTCCCAGATCAGCGTACACCATCTTGTTTGGTGTCTTAACAGGAACGCCTAAAAATCTTTTGCACGCCATCATATGTACCTTTTCTATGTGTTCCATTCGTTTTAATCCCCATACTTCTGACGCGTACAACAGAATGGGTTGTACCTTTGCGTCAAATATTTTAAAGAAAGTATCCATTGTCATTTCCTTGAATTTTTGGAGAACCCTATTTAGCTGTATGACAGCTTTCTTCCCCTTAGTTGCTAAATGTGCAGTACCTTTTATGACACTTACCATTGTCGTGAAATTAAAACCTAAATAGCAATAATTATTCACAACTTCCAACTTATTTTCTTCATATGACCATTTTTCACGTTTTCCGAGGAACCCTCCGTTTCTAAACACCATGACCTTCGTTTTGTCAATATTTACTTTTAATTTCATGTTGTTACAACACGTACTTAAAACGTTCTGCTGATTCTGTAAACCACTTGGTGTAGTTGAGAAAAGTACCATATCATCTGCAAAGAGTAAAACAAATATTTCCAACATCCCAGGTAGTAATTGGATGCCATGTTTTCCTTTATCACCCATACAATTTGCTAATTGATTTATAAATATCGAAAACAATGTAGGACTCAAGACACAACCTTGTCTTACTCCAACCGGACATTGAAACATCTCTGAAAATTTATCGTTAACTCGGATACATGACACCAATGACTTGTACATTGCCATTAATGATGCGAGAAATTTCCCTTTAACACCCTCCTTTCTAATACAATGTAGGAGTTTATCATGTCTGACCGAATCGAAAGCCTTTTTAAAGTCAACAAAAGCAACATATAATTTCATCCCTTTCTTGTGCATGCATTTCTGAATGATAGCATGTAGTGTGAATATATGATCAACAGTTGAGTATCTATTACGAAAACCTGCCTGGCTCTCTGAGATCAAATTATTAGCTTCTAACCAGGTGTATAATCTCTTGTTCAGTATTGTTGTGTAACATTTAGATATCATGCTTAATAAAGATATACCTCTATAATTATCTGCATTTTCAGGATCCTCTTTCTTGAAAATGGGGATGATAATGGCTTTGGACCACTCTTTTGGATAAATCCCCGAGTCAAAAATTATTTTGAACAGTTTTGTTAGAAAAGCTATGACATCGTTTCCCCCATTTTTTAACATTTCAGCTGAAACGCTGTCAATTCCGCTTGCTTTACCAGTCTTAAGTTTACCAACTGCTCGTTTAACCTCTTCTTCAGATATATCTCTATTTAGAGTATGCTCCCTTTCCTCAGATAGATCTACCTCAATATCACAATGTTCACCAACATGTCCCCATAATTTTGAAAAATATTCTTGAAGTGCTCGAACCAGACATTAATATCAATATCATTTGAGACTTTGTCTTTGTTTCCACAACCCATACTTCTCAGCAGTTTCCAGAACTGTGATGAATTAGTCATTTCCATGGTTAGCGAATCTGCTTTCTGTTTCCTAAATGCTTGTCTCTTTGTCTTTAGTAAACGTCTGTACGTTTTCCTCTCTTCCACATATGAAATTCTATCTTCTTCCTTCCTAGTTTTCCTAAAATAATTTAGTTTACGCCTTGTTTCTTTTTTTGCTTGCTGACAGTCCTTGTCAAACCATTCTGATTTTTAGTTCCAGTAAACTTTATACGTTTTATACATACAGGCACTGGCATCTTTCAGACATTGTACAAAAGTATTCAAACCACTATCCACATCGCAATGTAGAGTATTTGTGGCCAAAATAAGTCTGTCTTGAATATCACTGCTTTTCAAAGTTTTGTGGAACTCGGCTTCCAGTTCATGTTTCCAAATAAATTTCTCACAAACCTCGTTTTTGGGTTGACTTGTTTTATCATGACCAGCCTCAACGATATCATTTTTAATTTCAACCATCATAACAACTGGTAGGTGATCAGAATCCATCATGTTCTCAACAACAATTGATTTGATGTGTATAGAAGAAAACAAATCAATGGAAGTAATGAAATAGTCTACTGTGCTAGTCCCAGAGGACGCAATATATGTACATCCATCGTCAAAATCCGTTTCACGCAATCCGTTTAAAATCATACATTCAAACATATTACATAACTCAATCAGCTGACCACCAAATTTATTTGTGTTTTTGTCCTGTGAAATTCTGGGAAATCTGTTCTCGGTATAAACATTCACATCGAAATCATCGACCCCTCCACTAAAACTGTAATTAGTATTCGCTGTTCTCGCGTTTAGATCCCCATTTACCAATAGAAAAGAATCACCACACAAGTCATATATATCTAAAATGCATTGCTCCAGCACTTCAATACCATATGCATCTTCCTGGCTATTCCAATAGACAGAATCACACGGAGGAAGATATGTACAAATCCACAGTATGTTTCTGTCCACAGAAAACAGGTCTTTGTGGATTTTTATAGCTAAAGTGTTTTCAGTTTCTATTGGGATTTGCTCAACAAAACGAGAATATGATTTCCTTACCATTGTGATAACACCCCCAGAATATCTCCCTTGATGAGACAGTTTCTTGGCTTTAGAAGTCACTGAAAAGTGGTGATTCAAAGTCAGTTGCAACAAATGTTTCTGTCAAACATATAAAGTCATAAGTGAGAAGAAAATTGGCAAAATCATTATTTTCTAGTTTTTCCAAAAGGCCATTTACATTATAATTAAGGAAACTAACATGTAATTTATTTGCAGTATTTACACGCAAAGTACATTTTGATTCCGATGGTGGTGTTGTGTTCTGATTCCAAATATAACTGTCGTCGCCTGTGGCAAATCGTACAGGTCTACCTGATATTGTGGCCCGGCCGATATCCTATCTGTTAGTACCTGAGGCCTCGCTCACACTGGGTTTGGTCTTAGAAGATTGGGACCTGCTTCTTGTTTTTGGCAGATCTTTAGCCTGCGTTTTCTTAAACGAATCAGTAATTTTGCTCTGACTGCTAGACCTTGGTGGAGCATGGCCACTGCTCTTACCGTCTATCCGTGTGTGGGAGGCAGCACGTCTAGGTCGCAGAACATGGGTGACAGAAGGTGTCTGTATGCTCTGGTTTGTGTCTAGATCACCAGAATCTAGAACTACATTGTCAGCATGCGAGTCTGACAAGCTTTTGGCGTTCGCGTTTTGTGTTATTGTGTGTGTATCATTTAATGCTTGATCTGAGGTGTGTGCCACAACGTTAGTGTGATCAGCTGACTTTGTTCTGACACTGAGCACAGTGACCTCATCGGTACTCACATTCTCAGTATTAATTTTACCCGATTCTTTGGTCGCTTCACATACATCTTCAGCTAGGACCTCACTCATATTTTCCATTTCCGCACCACTGATACAGGTGTCTTTGTCACTGACATCGGTGTGATCGTCACTTTGATCACTAGGCTGGATTTCGTGGACGTCACTGTTTGTGTCATGGCTGACTTCCTCACAAGGGTCATCATGTGGGGGAGGGGCCACTGAGTCCATGCTTTTGCAAATGTCATATGTACATGGGCCATCACATGCGGAAGGGGCCACTGGATCTTTCCTGCTTCGTTCAACGTGAGGACAAGAGTCATCATTTGGGGAAGGTATCCTGCTACGTCTGGTGTCGTGGCGTGGGGAAGGGGCAACCGTCTGCTCTATATCCCGCTGATGTCCATACATCCGTTTGGCACTGACTCTGTTTGATTTAGATGGAACTGAATGATCCCTGCCAGTGTTTTCTTTCAGGAAGACACTGTGGTTTGACGTTGGTCGTCTGGTCACTTCGCTATATGAGTATGGACCAGGGACTAGTGGTCTGGAATTACTCCTGTCACAATCCAGGCGTTCAGAGCTTTTATGATTTCTTCCTCTGGTCTCCTCTGTGTGCGCCCTGACGACGTGGACAGCTCCTACATCAGCATGATCTCTGCTGGATCTGTGCGGATTCCTGGTGGTCTCATAGTGGTATTGTTGGTCTTTTGTGTAAGATTGTCCTGTCTCCCAGTGGTCCAGGTTGTCTTCATGCATAGAAACTGTGTGACGCCTTATGCTCTGGTTTCTGTGGTGACGCCCAAATTTGTTCTTTGAAGGATATCCGTGGTGAAGATGTTCATTTCTTTTGCCATCATGCATAAATTGTCTGTTGTCCTGAACATGTGGCCAATGTTCGTTAAGGTGGGGGGCAGCTGAAGGGTAGTCATGACCGTTGTCATAGTCGTAATATGATTTTTGTCTGTCCCTCACACGCAGTTTTCCGTTGTATATGTATGCGATTTTACCACGCCCACGATGAAACTCGACCATTTGCCTCTGCCGCGAGATGAGGTCAGACGCAACTTTGATCCCGCTTTCCCTGAGGTTATCTCTGAGTTCTCTGTAGACAGCGATCATGGCTCAACACGGGTATACAACACCAGATGCCAGTATAATGCAGCTGATAGACTGGAGATTTACACAAATCCAGCAAGGGCTACATTCGCATGCAGCCACAATCAACTCGTCGACGATAAGTTCAGTGCCTTAGAGGATAACTTATCACAGTTCTTTGAGGATGTTCGTAAACTAAAGGAATGTGTCCAAACAAATAAAGAAGAAATAGATGACCTCAGAGAATTCAACACAACAATGACGGACAGAATTGATAATCTGGAAAGAAAGCTAGAATCCACGGAGCAAGATGTCAAGAGGTGCAACGTGTTGTTCATCAATGTGGAAGAGTATTCTTGGGAGGACAGTTACGCTACTACTGAGATAATCACAGACATCTTGAATAACCATGCAACCAAACCCAAGAAGACATTGCAAGTGCAGTCAGACTTGGAAAACCTCGTACCTCTGGTAGCAATCCCCGTCCCATTTTAGTTCAGTTCTGCCGGTGGACGGACAAAATGGCTGTTTTAGGAAACAGAGAACAGAGAGAGAGAGAGAGATACACAGAGAGAGGCAGTCGGACAAAGAGACAGACAGATAGAGGACAGTCAGACAGACCGAGAGAGAGAGAGAGACAGAGACAGAGACAGAGACAGAGACAGACAGACAGACAGACAGAGACAGACAGACAGAGCGTGTATATGTGAGTGTGTGATCTTTGTGTGTACACGCGCGCGCGCGCGCGTGTGTTTGTATGTGTGTGTGTATGTCTGTGTATCTGTGTGTTTGTGTGCGCTCGTGTGTGTATCTCTGTGTGTGTGTGTGTGTGTGTGTGTGCGTGCGTACGTGTGTGTGTGTGTGTGTGTGTGTGTGTGTGTATGGTGTGTGTCTTTGTGTGTATGCATGTGTGTATCTGTGTGTGCGTGCGTGTATGTATGTGTGTGTGTATGGTGTGTGTCTTTGTGTGTGTGCATGTGTGTATCTGTGTGTGCGCGTGTGTATGTGTGTGTGTGTGTGTGTGTGTGTGTGTGTGTGTGTGTGTGTGTGTGTGTGTGTGTGTGTGTGTGTGTGTGTGTGTGTGTGTGTTTCATGTTTTCTAAGAACAAAACTATAACTGAAGGACCAATATTCAGTGAGCACAAAGGAAAGTATAGTTCATATTTTTCGGATGTGTTCAATCTTCCTTCTCAGTGTCTTCATGTCCTTGATTACCGTCTGTGCTGGGTAACATAGCGCACGTCACACCACACCGTACGCCTCCAACATGAACACACATACCGCGCGCACATGCATGTGTGTGTGTCTGCGTGCGTGCCTGCGTGTGCGCTCGCCCGCGCGCTTGCTTGTGTGTGTATGTGCGTGAGCGTGTGTGTATGTGTTTGTGTTTGTGTGTATGTATGTATGTTAGTGCGAGTGAGTGTGCATGTGTGTGTGCATGTGTATGTGTAAATATGTCTGCATATGTGTGCATTTGTACCAAGGGGATAGATACTGTTCAGTAATGATAATGATGGTGATGATGATAATGATGATGATAATGATGATGATGATGATGATGATGATGATGATAATGATGTTCATGATGATGATGATGATAAAATATCAGGAGATAAATCTCGATGTATCAATCAAATCAAAACATTTATTCTCGTCAATCACTCAAACAACAGTTCACAATGACAAAAACAAGGGGTATGTAGATGAAGAGGAAAATCACTGCTCGACAAAACAAAAATGTCTTTTTTTCGAATACACAGGGGAAACTGATTCCAGGTGTGCAAGCCAAATACAGAAAATGAGTACTGAATATTTTGTAGTTAGGAATGAGGTCACGTATCCAGGATTGAATCGAGGGTTCGATTAAATCTATTGCACTAGGTATACACTTTATTCCAGATGAACTATAGCTCTTTCCTTCTCTCTCTGTCTCTCTCTGTCTTTCTCTGTCCTTCTCTTGGTAGTCAAGTGGGCAAAAGTTGACTTCCAATATGAAGGTCGTGGATTAGACACACACCCCCTCCCACACTTCCATCTGGGGAATAAATGATGGAGATTTTCTGTTCTCCCGGATCGGCATGTGACCTGTCAGTGCTTATAACCTTTCGTCTGTATACGCACGCATAATATCAATTGTACACGTTAAACATGTAATTCATGTCAGCAGCTGGCTTGTTGAAACATGAAAACATCTAGCTATGATGTCATATCAGTAACTGGCTTGTTGAAACATGAAAACATCTAGCTATGATGTCAGATCAGTAACTGGCTTATTGAAACATGAAAACATCTAGCTATGATGTCAGATCAGTAACTGGCTTATTGAAACATGAAAACATCTAGCTATGATGTCAGATCAGTAACTGGCTTACTGAAACATGTAAACATCCAGAGCGGGTGATTGAGAGAGTACAGCGGATCTTACAGAACGAACAGAAATACACCAGACATCAGCAGCAATAATAGCACGAGACGAGATAGAACAAAACAAATAATTTGCGTCCAATTCACTGCGCTATATAAAAGTAAAACGGAGGAAGCCCATTTTTACAAGACAGAAAGGTACGCAAAATTATTTGGTAACGTATTGTAATGATTTAAAAAAAATCAATTCTGTGTCTTTTGTTTCTAACAGAAGACAATCAGTGCCCAAGAAAACTGTACACTGCCAACTTTTTTCATCAAATATCGAGTTACACAATACGGGTCTCATGTGTATAATCTTTCTCTCTGTTTGTGAAAAGGTTACTGGGCTAAGATATGTTCGGAAAAAACCCCACAGTAGTGGAGACAGGAATGTAAATAAAACAAAAAACAAAAAAACGTGAGAAATGAGATGAGGCGAGGTAATATTCTTTATTTCTGAAATTTCTGAAGGAACACCTGCAGTTGTTATTTTTTTTCACAAGTCCTGCTGGGACTAAACTGCACATTGTTTAATATAGACAGTAATGTAAACATATACACATCCTGTAATAACGTTGATCGTTTCATGTAGATTTATGTACATAGAGAGTAGACACAAGTATACACATGAAAGGAAAGTATTGATGTACAACCAAAACAAAATGATTGAGGTATGCTGACATATACATATATTAGCATATTTGACCTACTACGATTATTATCATATCAACACCAACATCAACATCATCATTGTCATCATCAGCAGCAGCATTATATCATTATTATTATTATTATTGTTATTATTATTATTATTATTTTTATCATTATTATTATTATCATTATTTTTTCATTATATCATTATTATTATTATTATTGTCATTATTATAGTTATCATCATTACTATCATTGCTATTGTTGTTGTTGTTTAGTTGCTGGCGTTGCTGTTGTCATTCTTATTGATGATAACCAATGGTGCTGAAGTACCAGAAGCCTGAAGACTGTTGGTGTTTGCAGACTGCAGCACATCAGTCAGTGATGCCTTGAATGTCTCCGTGCTAATGTTGGTGTTTGCAGACTGCAGCACATCAGTCAGTGATGCCTTGAATGTCTCCGTGCTAATGTTGGTGTTTGCAGACAGCAGCACATCAGTCAATGATGCCCTGGGTGTCTCCGTGCTAATGTTGGTGTATGCAGACTGCAGCACATCAGTCAATGATGCCCTGGGTGTCTTCGTGCTAATGTTGGTGTATGCAGACTGCAGCACATCAGTCAGTGATGCCCTGGGTGTCTCCGTGTTAATGTTGGTGTATGCAGACTGCAGCACATCAGTCAGTGATGCCCTGGGTGTCTTCATGCTAATGTTGGTGTATGCAGACTGCAGCACATCAGTCAGTGATGCCCTGAATGTCTCGTGCTAATGTTAGTGTTTGACTATGTGTCCATGTGTTTGACTATGTGTCCATGTGTTTGACTATGTGTCCATGTGTTTGACTATATGTCCATGTGTTTGACTATATGTCCATGTGTTTGACTATGTGTCCATGTGTTTGACTATATGTCCATGTGTTTGACTATTTAGATCCAAATGAACTGAAAAATTACCGGCCTATCTCTAATCTCTCTTTCTTGTCAAAACTCCTTGAAAAAGTTGTCCTCAACCAGCTGAACTCTCACCTGTCTGCCAACAATCTCCTCAATCCTTTCCAGTCAGCCTACCGCCAGTGCCATAGCACTGAAACTGCCCTACTACACATTCTCAACAATCTCCTCCTTGCAACTGATACTGGCAAAGTCTCTCTCCTCACACTCCTTGATCTGTCTGCAGCCTTTGATACCATTGATCATGGTATTCTCCTTTCTAGACTTCATCATACTTTTGGCATCTCTGACATTGCTCTGTCTTGGTTCACTTCATACCTATCAAACAGAAAACAAACCGTTCTCATCAATGGCACTTACTCTCAACCTGCATACCTGACCTGTGGTGTTCCACAAGGATCTGTCCTTGGCCCTGTTCTTTTCACTCTTTACACCTCCCCCCTGTCCACCATCACCAACTCCCATTCTATAAAACACCACTTCTATGCTGATGACACCCAACTTCAAGACAGTGACTCACCTGATAGTATACAGCGCCTGTTGACTCGCACCACTGAGTGTTACTCGGACATTAAGAACTGGATGACACACAATAGACTTCAGCTTAATGACGACAAAACAGAAGCTATCCTCATTGGCACCCGTCAGAAACTTTCTCAGCTGCCTCCTCTTTCTCTCCCATTATGTAACACATCAGTCCCAATTTCTGATTCAGCTAAAAACCTTGGTGTCTGCATTGACTCTACCCTCTCCATGAACAACTTTGTTTCTCAAACTGCCAGATCCTGCTACTATCATCTCCATCGTATAAAGCTGATCAGGAAGTATCTCTCTGTCGAAACAACTGCAAAACTCGTTCTCTCCTTCATAATGTCTCGCATTGACTATTGCAATTCACTCCTGTCTGGTCTTCCTGCCTCCACCATTCACATCCTACAGCGCATTCAAAACAATGCTGCACGCCTTGTACTCAAAAAGAAAAAAGCTGACCACATATCTCCTCTCCTGGCACAACTTCACTGGCTCCCTGTATCAAAGCGCATACAGTACAAACTAGACACCATGTGCTACAAAAGCCTCAATAACGCAGCCCCCGATTACCTGTCAAGCCTACTTGAGATCTATGTTCCCTCACGTACCCTCCGCTCTGCCTCTGATCCTCTGACTCTTCGCTTTCCACGCACTAAGCTCAATACCTATGGTCCACGAGCCTTCTCTGTTTCTGGTCCACTCTCCTGGAACAAACTTCCTCTCTCAGTCCGTCAGCAACCTACTTTTGTCTCCTTCAAGTCCGCTCTCAAAACTCACCTTTTCTCTCCTGCATAAAATCCTAACCTCACTCAACCCTCCCCTCTGCAGCCTGTCTCCGCTCGGAGGGAATCACATGGTTATAATATATAATTGTATGCTATGCTCTCTATAATTTTCCATTGCTTTTATTCTTGCTTTTATTGCTTTTATTCTTTCTCCCCATTTATAGCCATGCGTGTGTGTGGGTGTGTGTGTGTGTGTGTGTGTGTCTGTGTGTGTGCGTGCGTGTGTGTGCGAGCGTGCGTGCCTGCGTGTGTGTCTGCTTCAGCGCTTAGATTTGATTTTATCAAGATTTTGCGCTATATAAATATTGTAATTATTATATATTATTATTACTATGTGTCCATGTGTTTGACTATATGTCCATGTGTTTGACTATGTGTCCATGTGTTTGACTACGTGTCCATGTGTTTGACTATGTGTCCATGTGTTTGACTATGTGTCCATGTGTTTGACTACGTGTCCATGTGTTTGACTATGTGTCCATGTGTTTGACTATATGTCCATGTGTTTGACTATGTGTCCATGTGTTTGACTATGTGTCCATGTGTTTGACTATATGTCCATGTGTCCATGTGTTTGACTACGTGTCCATGTGTTTGACTACGTGTCCATGTGTTTGACTATGTGTCAATGACTACGTGTCCATGACTACGTGTCCATGTGTTTGACTACGTGTCCATGACTATGTGTCCATGACTATATGTCCATGTGTTTGACTACGTGTCCATGTGTTTGACTATATGTCCATGTGTTTGACTACGTGTCCATGTGTTTGACTACGTGTCCATGACTACGTGTCCATGTGTTTGACTATATGTCCATGTGTTTGACTACGTGTCCATGTGTTTGACTACGTGTCCATGACTACGTATCCATGTGTTTGACTATGTGTCCATGTGTTTGACTATATGTCCATGTGTTTGACTACGTGTCCATGACTACGTATCCATGTGTTTGACTATGTGTCCATGACTATATGTCCATGTGTTTGACTACGTGTCCATGTGTCCATGTGTTTGACTACGTGTCCATGTGTTCATGTGTTTGACTACGTGTCCATGTGTCCATGTGTTTGACTACGTATCCATGTGTTTGACTATGTGTCCATGCGTACCACCCTTGGACTAGGACTACTTTGCGTAAGCTTAGAAGTGTCTACTGTACGCCATGACACAGTGCTCATACAGAGTCGTTTGATTTCCACTCATTTCTCCAGACTTGCATTCGAGAACAGGAGGTCGTCTAGAGACCTTAGGATGAAACTGATCATCGTTCGTTCCTTGATTTAACGTCTTTTCACTATAAGTGATATTAGACGGGTAAAAATGGTATGGAGGATGGTGTTGTTGTTGTTGTTGTTTTTTTGGGGGGAGGGGGGAGGGGACAGAGGGGAGCAGAGTAAGAGACGGGAAAAAAATTACAAGGAAGCGGCAAGGTCGGAAAAAGGATATGGATGAACAGAGAAATGAAACTAGAACAACGCTAACATCAAATATAAAAGAAAAATCGTCATAAAAAACAAAACAAAACAAAATAAAATAATAATAATTAAAATAATAACCTTTAAGTAATGCATTAACAGGACTGTGAACCAATGATTCTGATATTTTAACTAACAGAACTTGATCTGATATTACTTCTTTAAAATGCTTTTTAAGATAGTTTCCTTGTGTACACATCTTTGGTAAAAAATAACGAAGCTTTCTGCAGTAAAACAAACAGTGATACAATGTGAATTGTTCACCGCAAATACATAAAACGTTACAATATTTTGTTTTCAAAGCGTTCAGTTGAATACGAAAATATGTGGTAACAATCAAACTGATCATAAAAGGGGCAATGTGCCACGTGTCATTCCAGCTGTCATTTATTATGTTAACTGCTTTATATTCATACATAAGCATTACTACAACTGTTATGTCCAGGTTGTATTATTTCATGACAGGGTTTCGACTGAAAATTCAATACCAGGTAATTTGGAAACTCACCGGCACGTTGATACATGCAGTATTTCCTTTGCCGTCTATTTACTGACACAAGACACTGAAAAATCCTCCTATCTATTGTACTCATTTAGCTTAACCATTTGACTCCTGCACCCCATCCATCAACTGCGGAAACTTAACCCTTCGATTTCTTCACCCTATTCACCAGCTGCCTGCAAGAAGCTGGTGGATAGGGTGAGGGAATCAAAATGTTAGGGTTTTGCTTTGCTTCGTGTTTGACAATGCTGGATGCTGGCGGACATGGTGCGAGAGTCAAAGGGTTAATTAGATAGGTGATTCATTTCCACTACAATGTCGCCACGATTAGATTTTGGACGTTTAGATAGCTGGCACTAATCTCTATTACCTGCCTCAGTCTCGTGTCGCTTTTGACATAAGAGTCATCAAACAATCTGTGTGCAGTCAAACAAATCTGATCCAATGATACAAGGAAATTGTGACCTCCCACCACGAAATCAGTCTTAACTCGTAGTCAGTCGAACAGCACTAGGAGCTGAAAAGGTGACTTTGGATGTTTTTGACTTTTCCTCAAAACTGATTTCTGTAGACTATAATCTATCCCCCACTGAAATTTTTTTCTTGAAAAAATATTATTAATCACTTTAAATCGGTGTTTTAATGCACTCATCGCAGCAGAAAGAACGCAATTTCCTACCAAAAATACCCATTTTTGTCTCTTATTATGAACCGTAACCTGTACAGTACCCGCACATGTAATATACTGATGGAAAGCAATTTGGTGCACCTTTCAGATAATGACAGAAAAATTAGAAACAAACTGGGTCAAAGCCACCAAATAAAGAAATTTAAGGAAAATGTGTAGGAGAGCACACAAAAACTTTAGAGGCCGTTTTCTCAAAATGGCCGTCATACAACTTAATGCTTTTAAACATACATAACTTCTACATTTTTTTGAGTACAACCTTCATTCAAGTACCAAAATATTCACCAGAATGTACACTTTCCAGTGACATGTATATCTCAAAATGCCCTTACTCCCCTATTTAACTTTTTAATGCCATCTTCCTTAATTCTCAAAACTTGAAACAGCTGTGTAATTGAGGTGGAAATCTGATCTAAACTCTGAAGATATTTTGCTTATATGTGAAAGACACAGCGTGTGTTTGGAACCGAAATGCATGCTCTTAAAATTGAAAACGCTTATTTCTCTACAATAATAGACGTGTTTATTAGTAAGGAGCAAACTGAGTAAAGCTCATTATCAATGAGCTAACCCCTCTGTGTTTGTTGTTGAACTCATGGCTACTCTCTCTCTCTCTCTCTCTCACACACACACACATATGCGCGCGCGCACACACACACACACACACGCGCACGCACGCACGCACGCACACACACACACACACACACACACACGCCCTCATTTAAAAGACATAATTCAAAAGAAAATAATTTTCATTCAGGTTTTTTTTCTGTGTGTACTTGAGAGAAGGTACATAACACTGACATTCTATGTTACAAATTCACCTACATTTGTTGATTGCATCTACGTATGAATACATTTGTTTGTCTGTCTGTCTGGTTTTAAGATGACGTGCATTTCTTTGTTACATGTGAATTATATGAAGAACACAAAATCTTTTCTAAAAGATCCTAGATAATATGGCTATATGGTTTAGTTTCATGAATTCTCTCTCTCTCTCCTCTCTCTCTCTCTCTTTCTCTCTATCCTCTCTCTCTCTTTCTCTCTCTCTCTCTTTCAAATAAATGATTCGAATATACTACCAATAGCAGTTTTACTATCTGGACAGAGAAAACTGAAATCATAAGTGAAGCCCAAGCATCGTTTAAAAAAGGTGAGTCTGTGACAGATCGTATTTCACTTTCCGTGCAATCATTGAGAAGCGTTTGTTGCGAAACAGGAAACTCTGTCCTGCTTTCATAAACTTCTAAAAAGCAAACACTACAGTGAACCATGATGTCTAATGGCCTGTTTTCCTCACAGCAAGCAATCACGATAGGATATCCAAGACAATATAAGTATTCATTTTTTCATGCTTACATTTTGTGTCACAGTGAAAATGGAAATACTGGTATCCTTGAATACATTAGGATCCTAAGCAAAGCTGTACCTGTACTGTTAGTCCTATCCTAGTCTCCTTGGTAATCACTGAAAAATTAGATATAACTGATAAAATGTTTTGTTTAACATGCCGCAGACATTTTGATAGTGAGGTACGCTATCATTTTGAACAAGTACATGTCTCTGCACCTAAGAGATTTTTGCATGTAAAAAACAAAACGGTGAGGGATGTGTGTTTGGTCAACTGGGACAATGTCCTCTGTGGATAACTGCTGTCATAAGATGTGTTAGAAATTGGTTTAGGCCACTGGAACAATCTGACCTAGATATTCTATGAAAGCAAACAACATGTTACTGTCTGTATACAGTAAAGGTTACATAGATTCCGTGACAAAACTGAAAGCATTGTACGTTACAGTAGTCTTGGAGACGTCGGACAAAGAGGGTGTGGTGATGATGAAGGTATCACGATAGAACTTAAGGAACGATTACCTAACAATTTTGAAAATTCTTCATTCAGGGATTGAACTATAAAAGTACCTTTGCTCCCCCCTCCCCCCCCCCCTCTTATGAAACCAATTTTGTAAAGGATAATGCCTTCTATTTTCTTTTTCCTGAGTTCAGTTAGTTTCTGTTTTCTTGTCACTTAGAAAACTGTTGCCACTTAATATTACATTATTTCCCTTTTCCCAATATCTTTGTTTCTGTTGTTTTCTATATCAAATATCATTTCTTATTGTGTTATTATTTTTTTCTCTGAATTCCATAAGAACATGTAGAAAATCAGATACAGGAGATTGAATTTCATCGTTTGGAATATTATGTGTATGTTTTCTCGTTCATACGAACATCGTGCGTATTGTTCTTCGATTCCCTTTCTCATTTATGACGTCCACGTACGTAGGGTCTTAAGTACAGACAAATAAGATTTCCAGAAATCTCTGTTTCACTTCTTTTCTGAAGTCGAAGCTAACGTAGATATGGGAGTGATCTATTGTGTATCCACATATTGATATTTCTGTGTCATTTACATATAATAAATAATAATAAATAATTACAATATTTATATAGCGCAAAATCTTGATAAAATCAAATCTAAGCGCTGAAGCAGACACACACGCAAGCAGACGCCACGCACCACACACACGCACGCACGCACACACACACACACACACACACACACACACACACACACACACGCATGGCTATAAATGGGGAGAAAGAATAAAAGCAATAAAAGCAAGAATAAAACCAATGGAAAATTATAGAGAGCATAGCATATACAATTATATATTATAACCATGTGATTCCCTCCGAGCGGAGACAGGCTGCAGAGGGGGGGGGGGGGGGGGGTTGAGTGAGGTTAGGATTTTATGCGGAGGAGAAAAGGTGAGTTTTGAGAGCGGACTTGAAGGAGACAAAAGTAGGTTGCTGACGGACTGAGAGAGGAAGTTTGTTCCAGGAGAGTGGACCAGAAACAGAGAAGGCTCGTGGACCATAGGTATTGAGCTTAGTGCGTGGAAAGCGAAAAGTCAGAGGATCGGAGGCAGAGCGGAGGGTACGTGAGGGAACATAGATCTCAAGTAGGCTTGACAGGTAATCGGGGGCTGCGTTATTGAGGCTTTTGTAGCACATGGTGTCTAGTTTGTACTGTATGCGCTTTGATACAGGGAGCCAGTGAAGTTGTGCCAGGAGAGGAGATATGTGGTCAGCTTTTTTCTTTTTGAGTACAAGGCGTGCAGCATTGTTTTGAATGCGCTGTAGGATGTGAATGGTGGAGGCAGGAAGACCAGACAGGAGTGAATTGCAATAGTCAATGCGAGACATTATGAAGGAGAGAACGAGTTTTGCAGTTGTTTTACAGAGAGATACTTCCTGATCAGCCTTATACGATGGAGATGATAGTAGCAGGATCTGGCAGTTTGAGAAACAAAGTTGTTCATGGAGAGGGTAGAGTCAATGCAGACACCAAGGTTTTTAGCTGAATCAGAAATTGGGACTGATGTGTTACATAATGGGAGAGAAAGAGGAGGCATATGAAATCAAAGATCTTGATATCAGAAAGAAATCCAACCAACTTTCCTGAAATAGATTCGGTCGTCTCCAGGCAGCTCAGGTAGGCTCTCTGCAGATGTCCACAAACACAAGACTGGACATCAGATCCACCACTGCCT
>JAPXFY010000023.1:372597-390097 GCA_030674185.1 Monoplex corrugatus
GTCTATAGAAGTCTACATGTTTCCATAGAAGTCTACATGTTTCCATAGAGTCCATAGAAGTCTACATGTTTCCATAAAAGTCTATATGTTTCCATAGAAGTCTACATGTTTCCATAGAAGTCTACATGTTTCCATAGAAGTCTACATGTTTCCATAGAAGTCTACATGTTTCCATAGAGTCCACAGAAGTCTACATGTTTCCATAGAAGTCTACATGTTTCCATAGAGTCCATAGAAGTCTACATGTTTCCATAGAAATCTATATGTTTCCATAGAAGTCTACATGTTTCCATAGAATTCTACATGTTTCCATAGAAGTCTATATGTTTCCATAGAAGTCTATATGTTTCCATAGAAGTCTACATGTTTCCATAGAAGTCTATATGTTTCCATAGAAGTCTACATGTTTCCATAGAAGTCTACATGTTTCCATAGAGTCCATAGAAGTCTACATGTTTCCATAGAAGTCTGCATGTATCCATAGAAGTCTACATGTTTCCAAAGAAGTCTGCATGTTTCCATAGAAGTCTGCATGTTTCCATAGAAGTCTACATGTTTCCATAGAAGTCTATATGTTTCCATAGAAGTCTACATGTTTCCATAGAAGTCTATATGTTTCCATAGAAGTCTATATGTTTCCATAGAAGTCTATATGTTTCCATAGAAGTCTACATGTTTCCATAGAGTCCATAGAAGTCTACATGTTTCCATAGAAGTCTACATGTTTCCACAGAGTCCATAGAAGTCTACATGTTTCCACAGAAGTCTACATGTTTCCATAGAAGTCTACATGTTTCCATAGAGTCCATAGAAGTCTACATGTTTCCATAGAAGTCTACATGTTTCCATAGAAGTCTACATGTTTCCACAGAAGTCTACATGTTTCCATAGAAGTCTACATGTTTCCATAGAGTCCATAGAAATCTGCATGTTTCCATAGAAGTCTACATGTTTCCATAGAAGTCTAATGTTTCCATAGAAGTCTACATGTTTCCATAGAAGTCTACATGTTTCCATAAAGTCTATGTTTCCATAGAAGTCTACATGTTTCCATAGAAGTCTACATGTTTCCATAGAAGTCTACATGTTTCCATAGAAGTCTACATGTTTCCATAGAAGTCTACATGTTTCCATAGAGTCCATAGAAGTCTACATGTTTCCATAAGAAGTCTACATGTTTCCATAGAGTCCATAGAAGTCTACATGTTTCCATAGAAGTCTACATGTTTCCATAGAGTCCATAGAAGTCTACATGTTTCACCACAGAAGTCTACATGTTTCCATAGAAGTCTACATGTTTCCATAGAGTCCATAGAAGTCTACATGTTTCCATAGAAGTCTACATGTTTCCATAGAAGTCTACATGTTTCCACAGAAGTCTACATGTTTCCATAGAAGTCTACATGTTTCCATAGAAGTCTACATGTTTCCACAGAAGTCTACATGTTTCCATAGAAGTCACCCTGATTGTCATCAGTACATGTTTCCATAGAAGTCACCCTGATTGTCATCAGTACATGTTTCCATAGAAGTCACCCTGATTGTCATCAGTACATGTTTCCATGAAGTCACCCTGATTGTCATCAGTACATGTTTCCATTGAGAGTTCATATCATGTTTCCATAGAAGTCTACATGTTTCCATAGAATCAGGTCACCCTGATTGTCATCAGTACATGTTTCCATAGAAGTCACCCTGATTGTCATCAGTACATGCTTCCATAGAAGTCTACATGTTTCCATAGAAGTCTACATGTTTCCATGGAAGTCACCCTGATTGTCATCAGTACATGTTTCCATAGAAGTCACCCTGATTGTCATCAGTACATGCTTCCATAGAAGTCTACATGTTTCCATAGAAGTCTACATGTTTCCATGGAAGTCACCCTGATTGTCATCAGTACATGTTTCCATAGAAGTCACCCTGATTGTCATTAGTACATGTTTCCATAGAAGTCACCCTGATCTCGCATGGGATAACACAAGCTGGTGATTAACGTGGGCAGAATTTTTACCTCAAGTCTTTTTCTTTTCTTTTCTAGTATTTAAAATCAGAATACGTCGTCTTTCTTCATTCCCAGCTTTCTTCTTTCATCTTCTTCTTTTTCTCCTTCTTCTTCTCTCTGTCTGTCTGTCTGTCTGTCTGTCTCTCTCTCTCTCTCTCGCTCTTTGTCTCTGTCTGTCTGTCTCTGTCTGTCTGTCTGTCTCTCTCTCGCTCTTTGTCTCTGTCTGTCTGTCTGTCTGTGTTTGCTTTTCCAGACAGGTGAGATATTCCAGCCAGTTACCTGTCACAGACCACCATTCCAATTCTTGCCCCTTGTCTACCCTCTCCCACCTGAACACAGCAAGTGGTGTGTGCACGGCCACATCAATGAGATGTCATTAAGCACAACACGAGCCATCAGATCACCTTTTTCTTCAGTATATCATAGCACAGCACACGTCTGTGTGTGTTTGTGTGTGTGTGTGTTTGTGTGTGTGTGTGTGTTTGTTGTGTGTGTGTGTGTGTGGTGTGTGTGTTGTGGTGTATGTGTTGGTGGTTGTGAATGTGTGTGTGTGTTGTGTGTGTTGATGTGTGTGTGTGTGAGTGTGTTGGTATGTGTGTGTGTGTGTGTGGTATGTGTGTGTGTGTGTGTGTGAGTGTGTGTGTGTGTGGTGTGTTGATGTGTGTGTGTGGTGGTATGTGTGTGTGTGTGAGTGTGAATGTGTGTGTTGGCATGTGGTGTGTATGGTGGTGATGTGTGTGTGTGTGTGGCATGTGTGTGTGTGTGTGAGTGTATGTGTGGTGTGTGTGTGTTGTATGTGTGTGTGTGTTTGGTATGTGTGTGTACGTATGTGTGTGTCTGTGCGTGTGTCTGTGTGTGTTGGTGTGTGTGTGTGCGTGTGTCTATGTGTGTGTGTGTGTGTGTATGTGTGTGTGTGTGTGTGTGTGTGTGTGTGTGTGTGTGTGTGTGAGTTGGGGTGAGAAAGAGAGATCGAGACAGAGAGAGAGAGAGAGTGTGTGTGTGAGTGTGTTTGAGTGAGCGTGTGTGTGTGTGTGTGTGTGTGTGTCTGTGTGTGCTGGTGTGAGTGTGTGTGTCTATATGTGTGTGTGTGAGTGTGTGTATGCGTGTGTCTATATATATAAATATATGTGTGTGTGTGTATTTATGTGTGTGTGAGTGTGTGTGTGTGTGTGTGTGAATGTGTGTGTGTGTGTGTGAATGTGTGTGTGAGTGTGAATGTGTGTGTGTGAATGAGGTGTGTGTGTGTGTATGTGTGTTGGGGTGTGACAGAGAGAGAGAGAGAGAGAGAGAGTGTGTGTGTGTGTGTGTTTGGTGTGTGTGTGTGTGTGTGTGCGTGTGTGTGCGTGTCTATATATGTGTGTGTGTGTGTGAATTGGGATGAGAAAGAGAGAGAGAGAGAGAGAAGTGTGTGTGTGTGTGTGTGTGTGTGTGTGTGTGTGTGTTTGTGTGTGTGTGTGTGTGTTTGAGTGAGTGTGTCTCCGTGTGTGTGTGTGTCTGTGTATGTTGGTGCGTGTGAGTGTGTATGCGTGTGTCTATATATGTGTGTGAGTGTGTGTGTGTGTGTGTATGTGTGTGTATTTATGTGTGTGTGTGAGTGTGTGTGTGTGAATGTGTGTGTGTGTGTTTGTGTGTGTGTGTGTGAATGTGTGTGTGTGTTGGGGTGTGACAGAGAGAGAGAGAGGTGTGTGTGTGTGTGTGTGTGTGTGTGTGTGTGTGTGTGTGTGTGTGAGTGTGTGTGTGTGTGTGTGCGCGCGTGTGTCTATATGTGTGTGTGTGTCGGGGTGAGAGAGAGAGAGAGAGAGAGTGTGTGTGTGTGTGTGTCTATATGTGTGTGTGTGTGTTAGGTGTGGGTGTGAGTGTGTGTGAGTGTGTATGAGTGTGTGTGTGTGTATGTACGTGTGTCTATATGTGCGTGTGTGTGTGTGTATACATGTGTCTATATGTGCGTGTGTGTGTGTGTGTGTGTGTACGTGTGTCTATATGTGTGTGTGTGTGTGTGTGTGCGTGTGCGTGTGTGTGTGGTGTTGTGTGTGTGTGTGTGTGTGTGTGTGGTGAGTGTGTGTGTATGTGCTTTGCTAGCGGAGGACCTTTACTTTGATACAGAAATAATATGTATTTTGTGAAGCAGGTGTTTCATAACATAACGGGAAAGCTAGAAATGAACCTTACTTTTTCAAATTAAAGTCTCTCTGTCTGTCTGTCTGTCTGTCTGTCTTCTCTCTCTTTGTCTCTGTCTCTCTTTCTCTCTCTGTATCTGTCTATTTATCTATACATGCATGTATATACATATACATACTGGTCAAAATAGCTGTGTATTCATTATAACAAGTCAAATAATAATGTCAACAACATGGATCTTTTTCTTTCAGCGGACTGAAACACGTCATACTCAGAGCCTTTCACACTCAACGCGGACTGAAACACGTCATACTCAAGAGCCTTTCACACATCAACGCGGACTGAAACACGTCATACTCAGAGCCTTTCACACTCAACGCGGACTGAAACACGTCATACTCAGAGCCTTTCACACTCAAAGCAGACTGAAACAGATCATACTCAGAGCCTTTCACACTCAACGCGGACTGAAACTGATCATACTCAGAGCCTTTTCCACTCAACGCGGACTGAAACAGATCATGGCCTCATCATGACTTTGATGAAGACAGATATCATGGTTCAGAAAGTCAACGAAGATCCCAACATCAGAGTCGGCAATCACAGACTGTCAGTGGTAAATGACATCATGTACTTGAAATCAAAAACAGTCTTTGATATTGTTCACACAAGAGAAAACAAGACAGGACAAGACAGACGCAAGACAAGACAGGAAAAGACAAGACAGACGCAAGACAAGACAGACGCACGACAAGACAGACACAAGACAGTCGCAAGACAAGACAGAACAAGACACACAAGACAAGACAGACGCAAGACAAGACAGAACAAGACACACAAGACAAGACAGACGCAAGACAAGATAGAACAAGACAGAAGCAAGACAACACAGGACAAGACAAGACAGATCAAGACAGACGCAAGACAAGACAGACACAAGACAAGACAGACGCCAGACAAGACCAGACGCGAACATACAAGACAGACGCCAGACAAGAAAGAACAAGACAGAGCAGCAGATAGACAAGACAGACGCCAAGACAAGATACAACAAGACAGACGCAAGACAAGACAGACGCCAGACAAGATAAACAAGACAGACGCAACGATGACAAGACAGACGCAAGACAAGATAAACAAGACAGACGCAAGACAAGACAGACGCAAGACAAGATAGAACAAGAGAGACGCAAGACAAGATAGAACAACAGACGCAAGACAAGAGAACAAGACAGACGCAAGACAAGACAGACGCAAGACAAGATAGAACAAGACAGACGCAAGACAAGACAGACGCAAGACAAGATAGAACAAGAGAGACGCAAGACAAGAAGAGACAGACGCAAGACAAGACAGACGCAAGACAAGACAGACGCAAGACAAGATAGAACAAGACAGACGCAAGACAAGATAGAACAAGAGAGACGCAAGACAAGATAGAACAAGACAGACGCAAGACAAGATAGAACAAGACAGACGCAAGACAAGAGAGACGCAAGACAAGACAGACGCAAGACAAGACAGACGCAGGACAAGATAGAACAAGACAGACGCAAGACAAGATAGAACAAGAGAGACGCAAGACAAGACAGACGCAGGACAAGATAGAACAAGACAGACGCGACAAGATAGAACAAGACAGACGCAAGACAAGACAGACGCAGGACAAGATAGAACAAGAGAGACGCAAGACAAGATAGAACAAGACAGACGCAATACAAGATAGAACAAGAGAGACGCAAGACAAGATAGAACAAGACAGACGCAAGACAAGATAGAACAAGACAGACGCAGGACAAGATAGAACAAGAGAGACGCAAGACAAGATAGAACAAGAGAGACGCAAGACAAGATAGAACAAGAGAGACGCAAGACAAGATAGAACAAGACAGACGCAAGACAAGACAGACGCAGGACAAGATAGAACAAGACAGACGCAAGACAAGATAGAACAAGACAGACGCAGGACAAGATAGAACAAGACAGACGCAAGACAAGATAGAACAAGACAGAGGCAAGACAAGATAGAACAAGACAGACGCAAGACAAGATAGAACAAGACAGACGCAAGACAAGATAGAACAAGACAGACGCAAGACAAGATAGAACAAGACAGACGCAAGACAAGATAGAACAAGAGAGACGCAAGACAAGATAGAACAAGACAGACGCAAGACAAGATAGAACAAGACAGACGCAAGACAAGATAGAACAAGAGAGACGCAAGACAAGATAGAACAAGACAGACGCAAGACAAGATAGAACAAGAGAGACGCAAGACAAGATAGAACAAGAGAGACGCAAGACAAGATAGAACAAGACAGACGCAAGACAAGAGAGACGCAAGACAAGATAGAACAAGACAGACGCAAGACAAGATAGAACAAGACAGACGCAAGACAAGATAGAACAAGAGAGACGCAAGACAAGATAGAACAAGACAGACGCAAGACAAGATAGAACAAGAGAGACGCAAGACAAGATAGAACAAGAGAGACGCAAGACAAGATAGAACAAGACAGACGCAAGACAAGATAGAACAAGAGAGACGCAAGACAAGATAGAACAAGAGAGGCGCAAGACAAGATAGAACAAGAGAGACGCAAGACAAGATAGAACAAGAGAGACGCAAGACAAGATAGAACAAGACAGACGCAAGACAAGATAGAACAAGAGAGACGCAAGACAAGATAGAACAAGAGAGACGCAAGACAAGATAGAACAAGACAGACGCAAGACAAGATAGAACAAGAGAGACGCAAGACAAGATAGAACAAGAGAGACGCAAGACAAGATAGAACAAGAGAGACGCAAGACAAGATAGAACAAGAGAGACGCAAGACAAGATAGAACAAGAGAGACGCAAGACAAGACAGACGCAAGACAAGATAGAACAAGACAGACGCAAGACAAGATAGAACAAGAGAGACGCAAGACAAGATAGAACAAGACAGACGCAAGACAAGATAGAACAAGAGAGACGCAAGACAAGATAGAACAAGAGAGACGCAAGACAAGATAGAACAAGAGAGACGCAAGACAAGATAGAACAAGAGAGACGCAAGACAAGATAGAACAAGAGAGACGCAAGACAAGACAGACGCCAGACAAGATAGAACAAGACAGACGCAAGACAAGATAGAACAAGAGAGACGCAAGACAAGATAGAACAAGACAGACGCAAGACAAGATAGAACAAGACAGACGCAAGACAAGACAGACGCAAGACAAGACAGACGCAAACTTTCGGCTAACTGGCCTTCATCAATCGTGTAATACAGACAATAAAGAATGAATGCATAACACGTCATGAAAAAATGATTTATTTGACGTTTCGTTGAGCCAGACGCGAGACGAAAATAAAGATTTGATACAAAACGTTACATCATACGAAAACGACGTAGTACAAAAACAATGCAGTCGTTAAGTAATACGACATCTAAATCAAAATGACTACTTGAACGCTGGCTGTCAATTTGCCGTTGGTTTTTAACTTCTTTTGGATCGCCGGTGTCCGGCATTCTGTCCCTCCACTAAGAGCGCAACAGGCGGGAAGGGAAAGCTGCCGCGGCCATTGTAAACTGTCCAGGTGTGTGTGTGTGGGGGGGGGGGGGGGGGAGCTCTCTACTGCCACAGCGTTCACAATCCGTGTACTGATTATCCTCCTTTACGGCACCGAGAGCTGGGCAACCAACTGTAATAATTATTACCTTTTGTCTGTGTGCCAAGAGCACCACTGTAATAATTATTACCTTCTGTCTGTGTGCCAAGAGCACCACTGTAATAATTATTACCTTCTGTCTGTGTGCCAAGAGCACCACTGTAATAATTATTACCTTCTGTCTGTGTGCCAAGAGCACCACTGTAATAATTATTACCTTCTGTCTGTGTGCCAAGAGCACCACTGTAATAATTATTACCTTCTGTCTGTGTGCCAAGAGCACCACTGTAATAATTATTACCTTTTGTCTGTGTGCCAGGAGCACCACTGTAATAATTATTACCTTCTCTCTGTGTGCCAAGAGCACCACTGTAATAATTATTACCTTCTCTCTGTGTGCCAAGAGCACCACTGTAATAATTATTACCTTCTGTCTGTGTGCCAAGAGCACCACTGTAATAATTATTACCTTCTGGCTGTGTGCCAGGAGCACCACTGTAATAATTATTACCTTCTGTCTGTGTGCCAAGAGCATCACTGTAATAATTATTACCTTCTTCTGTGTGCCAAGAGCACCACTGTAATAATTATTACCTTTTGTCTGTGTGCCAAGAGCACCACTGTAATAATTATTACCTTCTCTCTGTGTGCCAAGAGCACACTGTAATAATTATTACCTTCTGTCTGTGTGCCAAGAGCACCACTGTAATGATTATTCCCTTCTGTCTGTGTGCCAAGAGCACCACTGTAATAATTATTACCTTCTGTCTGTGTGCCAAAAGCGCCACTGTAATGATTATTACCTTCTGTCTGTGTGCCAAGAGCACCACTGTAATAATTATTACCTTCTGTCTGTGTGCCAAGAGCACCACTGTAATGATTATTACCTTCTGTCTGTGTGCCAAGAGCACCACTGTAATAATTATTACCTTCTCTCTGTGTGCCAAGAGAACCGTTGTAATGATTATTACCTTCTGTCTGTGTGCCAGGAGCACCACTGTAATGATTATTACCTTCTGTCTGTGTGCCAAGAGAACCACTGTAATAATTATTACCTTCTGTCTGTGTGCCAAGAGCACCACTGTAATAATTATTACCTTCTGTCTGTGTGCCAAGAGCACCACTGTAATGATTATTACCTTCTGTCTGTGTGCCAAGAGAACCGCTGTAATGATTATTACCTTCTGTCTGTGTGCCAAGAGAACCGCTGTAATGATTATTACCTTCTGTCTGTGTGCCAAGAGAACCGCTGTAATGATTATTACCTTCTGTCTGTGTGCCAAGAGAACCACTGTAATGATTATTCCCTTCTGTCTGTGTGCCAAGAGAACCGCTGTAATGATTATTACCTTCTGTCTGTGTGCCAAGAGCACCACTGTAATAATTATTACCTTCTGTCTGTGTGCCAAGAGCACCACTGTAATGATTATTACCTTCTGTCTGTGTGCCAAGAGAACCGCTGTAATGATTATTACCTTCTGTCTGTGTGCCAAGAGAACCGCTGTAATGATTATTACCTTCTGTCTGTGTGCCAAGAGCACCACTGTAATAATTATTACCTTTTGTCTGTGTGCCAGGAGCACCACTGTAATAATTATTACCTTCTGTCTGTGTGCCAAGAGCACCACTGTAATAATTATTACCTTCTGTCTGTGTGCCAAGAACACCACTGTAATAATTATTACCTTCTGTCTGTGCAGTTTGCGCCCTGTCCTTGGCATTTTCTAGAAGTACAGTGTGTCACACAAGGACGTCGTGGAGCTAACCACTTACCAAACATGCATATCCTCTATCCTCTTCACATGACGACAACCACGCTTGCTTGGTCATGACCGCCGCATACAAGATGGCCGCATCCCAAAAAGACAGTCCGCACAGTAAGCTCGCTGCGAGATCCCAGCCCACAAGGCGCCCATTTCTTCAGTAAAGCAACGTGTGCAGACGTGTCCTGAAGTCCGGTGACGTCAGTCTGATCACTTGGGAAGATATAGCTACAAAACGCTGTCTGGCCACAGTCTGAGCATGCAGGCATCGCCAGGGCAGAGAAGAAACGAACTCGACAATGGTCAGACAAAATAGAGTATGACAGTTAAGGTAGCAACCACCTGGCCACGATCATCAGCCTTCAAGTGCAGAGGCTGCTCCAAGGGTTTCTTGTCAATAGTCGGCTTGTTCAGCCACATCCAACCGAGTCCACTTGCGCGTATCCTCGCCCACTGCCTCAGACAGATATCCATCATGTGTAATACAGTGAAGTGTGTTCCTGCTCCAGTCCCTGTCCATTATCAAAAGTGGGAATGAGATGTGGTAATACAAGTGATTATTAGCATTCCTGAAAATAGTCCATTATCTACCCTGTGTTTTCAACATCATTTTCATCCAATCTCTTCGTAAATCACTATGTGTTGATTACCTGGGCCATTTGTCCGTCACTTCATCAATCAGCATTGACTGGGCATTCATCAGCTTGTCCTATCAAAGCAGCGGAAACACGATTGAGGCAATTTGACATCATGGTCAGATGACACGATAAACACAATCCTGGCCATGCGCTGTTCTAGCACATTTGCGATCCTGTCGTGGTGGACGTCTCCACCGACTTTGGCACAACCTGCCTCCTGCTGTGCCAGCCCGACGCCACTTTTCTTTTTCTGCTTCTTCGTCTCCTCCACTGCCCCTGCCTTCGACCTCGCTGCTGCGGGCTTCGTCTCCTCCTCTGCCATCTTCGCCTTCGCCTTCTGTCCTGGTGGTGCCGCCTTCGCCTTCTGTCCCGCCGGTGCTGCCTTCGTCTTCTGTCCCGCCGGCGCTGCCCTCGTCTTCTGTCCCGCCGGTGCTACCTTTGTCTTCTTCTTCTGTTCCATCGTTGCTGCCTTCGTCTTCTGCCCCGCTGGTGTCGCCTTCGTCTTTTGTCCCGTCGGTGCCGCCTTCGTCGCCACCTCGGCCGCCGCCATATGACTGTGATAAACTTAAACTATGCCTTTTTAACGCTCAATCAATATGCAAGGATGGCAAAGCCGAAGTCATTGCCGATTTTATCGCTGATGAGCACGTTGACATTGCTTTTATCACAGAGACATGGCTTAACCCCCTTGGTCATGAACCTATACATGCTAGCCTCACTCCGAGTGGTTACAGGCTTGCTTCTTTCCATCGCTCATCCCGAGGTGGCGGTATCGCCATCCTCTACAACGACTCACTCCATTCCCGCCTATCTTTCTCGCAGTCTCTGCCTTTCTCCCATCCTTCTTTCGAGCACGTTGAAGTATCCTTCCAATCCACCCCTCACCCCATCACCTTCTCCTGTGTCTATCGACCTCCACCTAGCTCTGCCAACAAACTCACCACATCCACGTTTCTCTCTGACTTTGACCAACTGCTTGACCACTACTGCCTCTTACCTGGAAATCTCATCATTCTAGGTGACATCAATGTCCACTATGACAACACTCACCGTTATGACACAAGACATATCATCAACTCTCTGTCCAATCACAATATGACTCAACACATTTCTGAACCAACCCATCAAAAAGGTCACATTCTTGACTGGATCATTTCTCGTGATCACCACAATTCAGCTACTGACAACTGCTTAGTTCTTTCTACCCGTCTAACTTCAGCCCTTCCATCTGACCACTCTGCAATTCTCTGTTCTCTTGACATTTCTCCTCCTTCCCGTACCACGCGCACAGTGACTCGACGCAATCTCAAATCTATCGACCTCTCCACATTTTCATCTGATGCCTCCCGTCTCCTTTCTGAAAAGTCACATAACCTTGCCGATGAATTCTATACTACTCTCCACCATCTTCTGGACACTCATGCTCCAGCCACAACCCGTCTTTTACCTGACCGCCCTCCTACCCCCTGGCTCACTCATGAGATTGCCTGTGCAAAACGTGCCCGCCGCAGAGCAGAGCGCCGCTGGCGCAAATCCAAACTCACTGTACACAGGCAACTTTTCCAAGCCTCTAAAACAAAAGTATCCACCCTCATTGCATCTGCAAAAACAAGCTATTTCCAAACCAAAATCCTGAATGCCTCTTCTTCAAAAGAACTCTTTACAACCATGAATCATCTCCTTGGCACACGAAAAGACTTACCTCTCCCAACAAAACATACAAACGAAGAACTCCCATCTGTATTCTCCAAGTATTTCACCACCAAAATACAAACTCTTCGTGACAGGCTTGACAGGACACCCTGTCAACCATGCCCACCTGACCCTTCCTTCTCTGGCACACCTCTCACTACTTTTACCCCAGTCTCACAAGAAGAAATTTTCAACACAATCAGATCCATGTCGTTCAAAATCTGCGAACTGGATCCTCTTCCAGGTTCTCTCTACTCCGATTGTCTCCCTACTCTCCTCCCATTCATCACTGATATCATCAACACTTCTTTTCAAACTGGAACTGTCCCAGATTCTTTCAAGTCTGCTATTGTTCACCCTCTCCTCAAGAAACACAATTTAGACCCAAATGAACTGAACAATTACAGGCCTATCTCTAATCTCTCTTTCTTGTCAAAACTCCTTGAAAAGGTCGTCCTCAACCAGCTGAACTCTCACCTGTCTGCCAACAATCTCTCAATCCTTTCCAGTCAGCCTACCGCCAGTGCCATAGCACTGAAACTGCCCTACTACACATTCTCAACAATCTCCTCCTTGCAACTGATACTGGCAAAGTCTCTCTCCTCACACTCCTTGATCTGTCTGCAGCCTTTGATACCATTGACCATGGTATTCTCCTTTCTAGACTTCATCATACTTTTGGCATCTCTGACATTGCTCTCTCCTTTTTCACTTCGTATTTATCAAACAGAAAACAAACTGTTCTCATCAATGGCACTTACTCTCAACCTGCATACCTGACCTGTGGTGTTCCACAAGGATCTGTCCTTGGCCCTGTTCTTTTCACTCTTTATACCTCCCCCCTGTCCACCATCATCAACTCCCACTCTATAAAACACCAGTTCTATGCTGATGACACCCAACTTCAAGACAGTGACTCACCTGATAATATACAGCGCCTGTTGACTCGCACCACTGAGTGTTACTCGGACATTAAGAACTGGATGACACACAATAGACTTCAGCTTAATGACGACAAGACAGAAGCTATCCTCATTGGCACCCGTCAGAAACTTTCCCAGCTGCCTCCTCTTTCTCTCCCATTATGTAACACATCAGTCCCAATTTCTGATTCAGCTAAAAACCTTGGTGTCTGCATCGACTCTACCCTGTCCATGAACAACTTTGTTTCTCAAACTGCCAGATCTTGCTACTATCATCTCCATCGTATAAGCCTGATCAGGAAGTATCTCTCTGTGGAAACAACTGCAAAACTCGTTCTCTCCTTCATAATGTCTCGCATTGACTATTGCAATTCACTCCTGTCTGGTCTTCCTGCCTCCACCATTCACATCCTACAGCGCATTCAAAACAATGCTGTACGCCTTGTACTCAAAAAGAAAAAAGCTGACCACATATCTCCTCTCCTGGCACAACTTCACTGGCTCCCTGTATCAAAGCGCATACAGTACAAACTAGACACCATGTGCTACAAAAGCCTCAATAACGCAGCCCCCGATTACCTGTCAAGCCTACTTGAGATCTATGTTCCCTCACGTACCCTCCGCTCTGCCTCCGATCCTCTGATTTTTCGCTTTCCACGCACTAAGCTCAATACCTATGGTCCACGAGCCTTCTCTGTTTCTGGTCCACTCTCCTGGAACAAACTTCCTCTCTCAGTCCGTCAGCAACCTACTTTTGCCTCCTTCAAGTCCGCTCTCAAAACTCACCTTTTCTCCTCTGCATAAAATCCTAACCTCACTCAACCCCCCTCTGCAGCCTGTCTCCGCTCGGAGGGGAATCACTTTGTTTTAATATATAATTGTATATGATGTGCTCTCTGTGGTTTTCCATTGGTTTTATTCTTGCTTTTATTGCTTTTATTCTTTTCTCCCCATTTGTGGCCATGCATGTGTGTGTGTGTGTGTGTGTGTGTGTGTGTGTGTGTGTGTGTGTGTGTGTGTGTGTGTGTGTGTGTGTGTGTGTGCGCGTGTGTGCGTGCGTGCGTGTGTGCGTGTGTGTCTTTTCGGCGCTTGGATTTGATTTTGTCGAGATTTGCGCTATATAAATATTGTAATTATTATGTATGCATGTGCGTACGTATGTATGTATGTATGTATGTATGTATGTATGTATGTATGTATGTATGTATGTATGTATGTATGTATGTATGTATGTATGTATGTATACGCTTAGATTTATGTATGTATGTAATGTATCCATGTATACGCTCAGCTTAGATTTATGTATGTAAGTATGTAAGCATGTATGTATGCATGTATACGCTCATATGTATGTAGGTATGTATGCATGTATACGCTCAGCGCTTAGATTTGATTTTATCAAGATTTTGCGCTATATAAATAAAATATATTATTATTATTTGTAAATAATGGAGCGCACGTGCTTAGATGACAACTGAGAGACAATTATGAGAAACTGGGGAAATTGAACGTTTGTAGTAGTGGTGGTAGTAGTAATAGTACTAGTAGTAAAAGTAGTAGTGGTGGTGGTAGTGGTAGAGGTAGTGATACTAATAGTAAGTGTAGTATAGTAGTAGTTGTAGTAGTAGTAATAGTAATAGTAGCAGCAGCAGTAGTAGTAGAAGTAGCAGCAGCAGTAGTAGTTCTAGCAGCAGCAGCAGCAGTCGTAGTAGTAGTAGTAGTAGTAGTAGTAGTAGTATATAGCAACAGCAGTTGTTGTAGTAGTAATAGGAGGAGGAGTAGAGTAGTAGTATTCGCTTCTTTTTCTCTCTTAACTCCCTGAAGAATCATCGAGGATCCGCACTAAAGAACATTTACCAGATTCCTACAGCTCCTTCGGTTGTGTGCCAAAGCCGAGGTATGTAGAAATGATTTCTCTGTCAATTCTGCAATAGTGTTTGTCCACCGTCTTCCCCTCCTTGAACAGGTCACATCAGGACTGATGTAGCAAAGCCATAGGATCTTGTTACAAGGCCGTCACATCAGGACTAATGTAGCAAAGCCATAGGATCTTGTTACATGGCCGTCACATCAGGACTGATGTAGCAAAGCCATAGGATCTTGTTACATGGCCGTCACATCAGGACTGATGTAGCAAAGCCATAGGATCATGTTACATGGCCGTCCTATGAAGACTGATGTAGCAAAGCCATAGGATCATGTTACATGGCCGTCCTATGAAGACTGATGTAGCAAAGCCATAGGATCATGTTACATGGCCGTCCTATGAAGACTGATGTAGCAAAGCCATAGGATCATGTTACATGGCCGTCCTATGAAGACTGATGTAGCAAAGCCATAGGATCATGTTACATGGCCGTCCTATGAAGACTGATGTAGCAAAGCCATAGGATCTTGTTACATGACCGTCACATCAGGACTGATGTAGCAAAGCCATAGGATCTTGTTACAAGTCACATCAAGACTGACGCAGCAAAGCAATAGGATCTTGTTACAAGTCACATCAGGACTGATGTAGCAAAGCCATGGGATCTTGTTACAAGTCACATCAAAGTAGTTTTCTTTGTTGAACTGTTATCAGCATATCTTCGTGTCGTCCATTGTGCTGTTTGATGGCTTGGTCAACCTGCTGGTGATATGATCAGTCTTTGATGGCTTGGTCAACCTGTTGGTGATATGATCAGTCTTTGATGGCGTGTTCAGCCTGTTGGTGATATGATCAGTCTTTGATGGCTTGGTCAACCTGTTGGTGATATGATCAGTTTTTGATGGCTTGGTCAACCTGTTGGTGATATGATCAGTCTTTGATGGCTTGGTCAACCTGCTGGTGATATGATCAGTCTTTGATGGCTAGGTCAACCTGCTGGTGATATGATCAGTCTTTGATGGCTTGGTCAACCTGTTGGTGATATGATCAGTCTTTGATGGCTTGGTCAACCTGCTGGTGATATGATCAGTCTTTGATGGCTTGGTCAACCTGTTCGTGATATGATCAGTCTTTGATGGCTTGGTCAGCCTGTTGGTGATATGATCAGTCTTTGATGGCTTGGTCAACCTGTTGGTAATATGATCAGTCTTTTGATGGCTTGGTCAACCTGTTGGTAATATGATCAGTCTTTGATGGCTAGGTCAATTTGCTGGTGATATGATCAGTCTTTGATGGCTTGGTCAACCTGCTGGTGATATGATCAGTCTTTGATGGCTTGGTCAACCTGTTAGTGATATGATCAGTCTTTGATGGTTAGGTCAACCTGTTGGTAATATGATGTCTTTGATGGCTTGGTCAACCTGTTGGTGATATGATCAGTCTTTGATGGCTTGGTCAACCTGTTGGTGATATGATCAGTCTTTGATGGCTAGGTCAACCTGTTGGTGATATGATCAGTCTTTGATGGCTTGGTCAACCTGTTGGTGATATGATCAGTCTTTGATGGCATGGTCAACCTGTTGGTGATATGATCAGTCTTTGATGGCTTGGTCAACCTGTTGGTGATATGATCAGTCTTTGATGGCTTGGTCAACCTGTGGTGATATGATCAGTCTTTGATGGCTTGGTCAACCTGTTGGTGATATGATCAGTCTTTGATGGCTTGGTCAACCTGTTGGTGATATGATCAGTCTTTGATGGCTTGGTCAACCTGTTGGTGATATGATCAGTCTTTGATGGCTTGGTCAACTCTTATGTGATATGATCAGTCTTTGATGGCTTGGTCAACCTGTTGGTGATATGATCAGTCTTTGATGGCTTGGTCAACCTGTTGGTGATATGATCAGTCTTTGATGGCATGGTCAACCTGTTGGTGATATGATCAGTCTTTGATGGCTGGTCAACCTGTTGGTGATATGATCAGTCTTTGATGGCTTGGTCAACCTGTTGGTGATATGATCAGTCTTGTGATGGCTTTGGTAATGTCTTGTGGTGGTCACTTATGATCATGATCTTTGATGGCTTGGTCAACCTGTTGGTGATATGATCAGTCTTTGATGGCTTGGTCAACCTGTTGGTGATATGATCAGTCTTTGATGGCTTGGTCAACCTGTTGGTGATATGATCAGTCTTTGATGGCTTGGTCAACCTGTTGGTAATATGATCATCTTTGATGGCTTGGTCAACCTGTTGGTGATATGATCAGTCTTTGATGGCTTGGTCAACCTGTTGGTGATATGATCAGTCTTTGATGGCTATGGTCAACCTGTTGGTGATATGATCAGTCTTTGATGGCTTGGTCAACCTGTTGGTGATATGATCAGTCTTTGATGGCTTGGTCAACCTGTTGGTGATATGATCAGTCTTTGATGGCTATGGTCAACCTGTTGTGATATGATCAGTCTTTGATGGCTTGGTCAACCTGTTGGTGATATGATCATCTTTGATGGCATGGTCAACCTGTTGGTGATATGATCAGTCTTTGATGGCTATGGTCAACCTGTTGGTGATATGATCAGTCTTTGATGGCTTGGTCAACCTGTTGGTGATATGATCAGTCTTTGATGGCATGGTCAACCTGTTGGTGATATGATCAGTCTTTGATGGCTGGTCAACCTGTTGGTGATATGATCAGTCTTTGATGGCTTGGTCAACCTGTTGGTGATATGATCAGTCCTTTGATGGCTGGTCAACCTGTTGGTATATGATCATCTTTGATGGCTTGGTCAACCTGTTGGTGATATGATCATCTTTGATGGCTTGGTCAACCTGT
>JAPXFY010000023.1:395097-467597 GCA_030674185.1 Monoplex corrugatus
GCTGTTAACAATCCATAGAATTGTGTGTGTGTGTGTGTCAGAACAAATGGCTGTTAACAATCCATAGAATTGTGTGGTGTGTGTGTCAGAACAAAAGGCTGTTAACAATCCATAGAATTGTGTGTGTGTGTGTCAGAACAAATGGCTGTTAACAATCCATAGAATTGTGTGTGTGTGTCAAAACAAATGGCTGTTAACAATCCATAGAATTGTGTGTGTGTGTCAGAACAAATGGCTGTTAACAATCCATAGAATTGTGTGTGTGTGTCAGAACAAATGGCTGTTAACAATCCATAGAATTGTGTGTGTGTGTCAGAACAAAAGCTGTTAACAATCCATAGAATTGTGTGTGTGTGTCAGAACAAAAGGCTGTTAACAATCCATAGAATTGTGTGTGTGTGTGTGTCAGAACAAAAGGCTGTTAACAATCCATAGAATTGTGTGTGTGTCAGAACAAAAGGCTGTTAACAATCCATAGAATTGTGTGTGTGTGTCAGAACAAAAGGCTGTTAACAATCCATAGAATTGTGTGTGTTCAGAACAAAAGGCTGTTAACAATCCATAGAATTGTGTGTGTCAGAACAAAAGGCTGTTAACAATCCATAGAATTGTGTGTGTGTCAGAACAAAAGGCTGTTAACAATCCATAGAATTGTGTGTGTGTCAGAACAAAAGGCTGTTACAATCCATAGAATGTGTGTGTGTCGACCCAAGTTCTGAGAAAATCTTTCAAGCATTTCATTTGATAAAATATACACGTGCTCTCCGTGGCCCTCTAAACCGAGTTAAATATGACTTTTTATCAGTCGACCCATGATTGATAAAGTTCTGTTCATACATCGATGAGAATATGTCCTTCAGCCCCTCCCCCCCCCCTCCCACACACACACACACAGACACTCAAATAATAAATAAACACTTAGATACATTGGACACATCCGCATATACATTCGCTTGTGACAAATTACATCTGTCATTACAAAGATTAATCAAGCTTGAACTGCGTAGGACAAACACAAATAATGCTGTAGGTCTTGACCAGCGGTTTGAACTAGCCACTGTTTATTTCTACAGGGACAGATTTCACTTGATGACACGTCATGGGCTTGGGCTCAAGGACTAGCAGACTAGACGTAAGCATGGCGATGGAGTCTGGCATTTCATTTCTCAGGAGACTATTAACATAGTATTACTGTGACCACAATCTTGTCGTGTTCTCCAGTTCAAAAATGGAGTTCATCCTCTTGTTATGAGACAGCCATGGTCCCATGGGGTTACTTAAAGATATTTCTGTACTCTCCTTACAATGATATCATGGTCTTCTAAATGGAGGGTGATTTCTCCCTCCCCAGGTTTTTTCCTTCTGGCATGCACCTGTTCGTTTTCTTTTCAGCTCGTATGTCTGTCTGTCCATCTGTCCATCAGTCAGTCTGTCTGTCTGTCTCTCTCTCTCTCTGTTCTTTCAATGTGTAATCATATATATGGTATTACGTTTATAAATCTAGGAATAAGAATTCACTTCATTTTACGAAATTTGTACGTCAACGTTCTGCCAGTTGCTTACAATACTGTTGTTAAGTCCCATTTTTGGCGAGAAATGGACGGTAAAAGCATTCAAGTGCTCGTCAATTATCCACTTCATTAAAGAATGTTACCTTCTATCCCGCATTGTATCTGTCCATATTGCACAGTGTCAATGTTGATGTTGATTCACATGTAACGTACATGTATGGTTTGTGTAGACCCACTCTAGGCGAGGGTTGGATGAAAAAAATATCTGCGTCGTGAACATCGACTAGAACCTAAATGTCTGTGTATCATTAACTGTCTGTTGTTTGGCGGGATCAGTGGTCTGTTGCTGTGTACATGTATGCCTGCATTGACCGAGCGTTCCTCTGATTATCATAGCACAGCGACGGTTGAGCGTTTATGGCGATTTGTTATATTCAAATGAGGAAAGGAAAATTGTCCTTAGCAGTTTGTAGTTTGTTCAAGAGGGATTCACTACACCCAGGACCATGTACAGAGACTGACAACACATTTTGTCACCTCTGTCACATGATCACTTCAGTTTGTCACGTGAACATTCAAGTTCAATAACATCGCTGTGGCGGATGTTAGTTGTTATTTAAACAGAAGATGAAAAGCAACGAAACTGAAAATTGTTCTGAACGTATTGCAGAGAATTGAAACTAAAAACGAGCTTCCATCTTGATAAACAAAAACAAATTATTGCCATATTAATGAACTGTTATTACTACGTGAACATTCTTTCATTCTTGGATGTGTAAAGGCATTAACCTGGCATAATAAAATAAAGACATCAATCTGGCATAATAAAATAAAGGCATTAACCTGGCATAATAAAATGAAGGCATTAACCTGGCATAATAAAATAAAGGCATTAACCTGGCATAATAAAATAAAGGCATTAATTTGGCATAATAAAATAAAGGCATCAATCTGGCATAATAAAATAAAGACATCAATCTGGCATAATAAAATAAAGACATTAATCTGGCATAATAAAATAAAGGCATCAATCTGGCATTATAAAATAAAGACATCAATCTGGCATAATATAAAATACAGACATCAATCTGCATAATAAAATACAGACAATCTGGCATAATAAAATAAAGACATCAATCTGGCATAATAAAATAAAGACATCAATCTGGCATAATAAAATAAAGGCATCAATTTTGCATTATAAAATACAGACATCAATCTGGCATAATAAAATACAGACATCAATCTGGCATAATAAAATACAGACAATCTGGCATAATAAAATAAAGACATCAATCTGGCATAATAAAATAAAGACATCAATCTGGCATATAAAATAAAGACATCAATCTGGCATAATAAAATAAAGCATCAATCTGGCATAATAAAATACAGGCAATCTGGCATAATAAAATAAAGCATCAATCTGGCATAATAAAATAAAGACATCAATCTGGCATAATAAAATAACAGCATCAATCTGGCATAATAAAATACAGACAATCTGGCATAATAAAATAAAGACATCAATCTGGCATAATAAAATACAGACATCAATCTGGCATAATAAAATACAGACAATCTGGCATAATAAAATAACAGACATCAATCTGGCATAATAAAATACAGACAATCTGGCATAATAAAATACAGACATCAATCTGGCATAATAAAATACAGACAATTGCATAATAAAATAAAGACATCAATCTGGCATAATAAAATACAGACATCAATCTGGCATAATAAAATACAGACAATCTGGCATAATAAAATAAAGACATCAATCTGGTATTATAAAATACAGCATCAATCTGGCATAATAAAATATATGACAATCTGGCAATATAAAATAATGACTAATCATTTTCTGGCATTATAAAATACAGACTTCAATCTGGCTATTATAAATACAGACAATCTGGCATGACAAAATATAGACATCAAACCTGGCAAAAAAACTAAAGCATCATCTGGTAATAAAATACAGACAATTTGGCATAATAAAATAAAGACATCAATCTGGCATGACAAAATATAGACATCAATCTGGCATAATAAAATAAAGGCATCAATCTGGCATAATAAACAGGATATGCTATTGAGGCCAGCACAGTCCAGAAGATTACTGGGTTACTAATATATTTATGTCTGTCGTGTCATCCGTCGATCACTTGTCTCTTTCAACTGGGCTAAGGTTATCGAACAAAACCCAGCTGCATTCTCTTTACATAAAGCTATAGTTCATTTTTCAAACACCCAGTGTGCTTAGCAAGCAAAACTCTTGTCACATCATGTCACTGGCGTCTCCTCCACCACGAAAGCTACACCTAGACTCAGGAATGATGGGTCTGGATACATGGATGATTGTTTTATAAAGGATGATGATTGTTTTATAAAGGATGATTGATTGTTTTATAAAGGATGATTGGTTGTTTTATAAACAATGATTGATATTTTATAAAGGATGATTGATTGTTTTATAAAGGATGATGATTGTTTTATAAAGGATGATTGTTGTTTTATAAAGGATGATTGATGTTTTATAAAGGATGATTGATTGTTTTATAAAGGATGATTGATTGTTTTATAAAGGATGATTGATTGTTTTATAAAGGATGATGATTGTTTTATAAAGGATGATTGATTGTTTTATAAAAGATGATTGATTTTTTTTATAAAGGATGATTGATTGTTTTATAAAGGATGGTGATTGTTTTATAAAGGATGATTGATTGTTTTATAAAGGATGATGATTGTTTTATAAAGGATGATGATTGTTTTATAAAGGATGATTGTGGTGAAGATCTTCACACTGCACAAGCGGGTCACATCAACGTCTGGCCGGAAGGACAACAGCACACAACAGATGAGCCAACAACAAGAGGAGACAAGGGAGACAACCAGACCTTAGCACCATCTGCAAGGGAGGAGAGCGCCATCCCCTGATAACTGTTTCAGCCACGGACAGTAAAGGACGACCACCATCTTGTGTCCAGACAGCAGACAGTAATCATGACGACACACTATACCGGCCATAACTGGCTCAACGCACACATGATCTGTGATTTCAAACTTGACGTCACCAGCCTTCATCCTACCTTTGTGGTGAAGAGACACACAGCTGAACAGACACCACAGCCATGCCACCTGTGTCAAGGATAGCAACGGACATGTGGTCAAACGCTTTATGGCAGTTTCGTGTTCAGTTCTCAAGATCAGGGCGTTTCCACACTCGGAATCAATTCCATGTCACTGACGCTAGAGATCCATTCTACGAGAAAGACCCAAAGTGATCATGGCCTAAGCCCTGGGGCAAACCACACCTGCGAAGGCTCCAGGAGCTAATGCTGTTCCCACAGACATCTACAGCAATGAACGCCAAATGCTCCCGTGAAGCCGATATCACAATAGTAGTCCACATGGCAGATGAAAAATGTTCAAGATTTTTCTCCACATTCACAAGAGGAAGAGTGATAAGACCTTATGCGATATATATTGTAGACTATTCCTCTTTGTGCATTGTGAAGATCTTCACCACAATCATCATTTATAAAGTAATCATCCATGTATCCGGGCCCATCTTTCCTGAATCTGTGTGGCTTTCGTGGTGGAGGAGACAGCAGCAACATGGTGTTTGATATACCCTGGCTGCAAGACAAGTGTCGCCAATGAAAACTGGACTTCCCTATATGAGCAACAATCGTCACGTACATCTTCCTCTATCGACCATCATTTATTCATAGAATAATTTTCACGTCACGAAAGTCTGTTGGGCATCGTTTGGCAGTCATCACGCCATTACATCACCATAATCACTTAGTGTCTGCTTGTGGAATCCTGTGTGTCTCATTCACACTTTGCCTCCATTAACAGTCCATCATCGTATGCCGGCATTATTTTTTATCATCAATAGCGGCTATGATGATGCATGGCTTTGGATGATATCCATATTGATGTCGATGATATTGATTATGCTATGGAAATGCTTGCTGCTGTTGGTACAGCTACTACGAATATATATTATCACTATAACTAGTACATACAAAAAGGGTAATAAAGTGAAACTGTAAACAAATGAATGGATACATCAATAACAGTTATAAAGACAACGAGTAACTAAATTGAAAGGAAAACAACAGAAATAGTAGCTATGATAAACGTGTGCTGTTATAGCTGCTAAACAGAACAATCTTGGATTTCTGATTGTAACAGAAAAGAGCTCAGGGGTTTTATATTACAAAGAATAAATAAATAATTCAATAATCAAACGGATACAAAATAAAATTAACACAGCTCATAACACAGACTCACAACAACACAACAAATACACACCTCAAAGAACTTGAAACAAAATCACACACACTCACACACACACACACCACACACACACACACACGCACATACACACACACATACACACACATATACACACACATACACACACACATACACACACATACACACACATACACACACATGCACACACACATATACACACACACACACGCATGCACATACACACACATACACACACATATATATATATATATCACACATGCACATACACATGCACACACATACACACACACATACACATGCACACCACACATACACACACCATACACATACACACACACACCACCACACACACACACACACACATATATATATATATATATATATATATATATATATATACATACACACCATACACACACACACATATATATACACACATACACATACCACACATACACACACACATATACACACATATACACACACATACACACACACACACACACACACACACACACACACACACACACACACACACACACACCACCACAATACACACATACAGTGGCAATGTCACTGTCGTTGTCAATGTGTGTGACAATGCTGCAAGCTATGAGTTGAAAGCCGTTTTTCACACCTGCCATTGATAGCTTGCATATCGGCCTTGAACTAAACATATTGAAAAAGAAACACATCAATAATCAATAAATAATATGAGAGAGAGACAGAACGAGGGAGGGAGAGACAGAAAGACAGACAGGCACAGACAGACAGGCACAGACAGACAGGCACAGACAGAGAGCGAGAGAGAGAGACAGACAGACAGAAAGAGAGGCTGCATGTATGACAGACTGATAGCTGAACAGCCAGAGCCCAGTTTTATGTCTACACTCACACCATGATTCATTCCAGCATGTAATTCCCAGCATCCTACTTTGAAGCTCCAAGAAAACCAGAAGCGCGCAAGGCACGAGCGACCTCCACTTCTACAGTTGCACCAACCCACGTTTGCACTACGTGTGGGTGAGCCTTCCTGGCCCGGACTGACCTCACCAGCCACCTCTGGACACACAATCGCCAATCCACTAGTCAAAATGGAAGTCGTGGTCTTCTTCGACAACAAAGGACAAACAACAACTTTATCGGAAACTAGTACACAACACGATTTCCGACAGCATAGAGAAAACAAATAAATGTATGTCTATGGATGACTAATCCAATGAAGGAACTTGTTGAAGTTGAAAGGTACGATGTAGGATTTCTAGTGCAGTTTCATTATTACCCTCTCATGCAACAACATGTAATTCATCAGCGAAAAAGAGTCAGGTATGCCCAAGCCAGACTGACCACTCTGTTGTGTTTATACATCATGTTGCTCTCCTCCTGATGCATCCACTTTATTTGAATCTGAAAACAAGGTACAGTGTGTGTATAGGTGGTACAGTGTGTGTAGAGGTGGTACAGTGTGTGTATAGGTGGTACAATGTGTGTATAGGTGGTACAATGTGTGTATAGGTGGTACAATGTGTGTATAGGTGGTACAATGTGTGTATGGGTGGTACAATGTGTGTATGGGTGGTACAATGTGTATATGAAGGTGGTACAATGTGTGTATAGGTGGTACAGTGTGTGTATAGGTGGTACAATGTGTGTATAGGTGGTACAGTGTTGTGTATGGTGGTACAATGTGTGTATGGGTGGTACAATGTGTGTATAGGTGGTACAATGTGTGTATAGGTGGTACAATGTGTGTATGGTTGGTACAATGTGTGTATAGGTGGTACAATGTGTGTATGGTGGTACAATGTGTGTATGGGTGGTACAATGTGTGTATAGGTGGTACAATGTGTGTATGGGTGGTACAATGTGTGTATAGGTGGTACAGTGTGTGTATAGGTGGTACAATGTGTATAGGTGGTACAATGTGTGTATAGGTGGTACATGTGTGTATGGGTGATACAATGTGTGTATAGATGGTACAGTGTGTGTATAGGTGGTACAGTGTGTGTATAGGTGGTACAGTGTGTGTATAGGTGATACAGTGTGTGTATAGGTGGTACAATGTGTATAGGTGGTACAGTGTGTGTATAGGTGGTACAATGTGTGTATAGGTGGTACAGTGTATGTATAGGTGGTACAGTGTGTGTATAGGTGGTACAGTGTGTATAGGTGGTACAGTGTGTGTATAGGTGGTACAGTGTGTGTATAGGTGGTACAATGTGTGTATAGGTGGTACAATGTGTGTATAGGTGGTAGTGTGTGTAGAGGTGGTACAATGTGTGTATAGGTGGTACAGTGTGTGTATAGGTGGTACAGTGTGTATAGGTGGTACAGTGTGTGTATAGGTTGGTACAATGTGGTATAGGTGGTACAGTGTTGTATAGGGTGGTACAGTGTGTGTAAGGTGGTACAGTGTGTGTATAGGTGGTACAGTGTGTGTATAGGTGGTACAATGTGTGTATAGGTGGTACAGTGTGTGTATGGGTGGTACAGTGTGTGTATAGGTGGTACAATGTGTGTATAGGTGGTACAGTGTGTGTATGGGTGGTACAATGTGTATAGGTGGTACAGTGTGTGTATGGGTGGTACAGTGTGTGTATAGGTGGTACAGTGTGTGTATAGGTGGTACAGTGTGTATGGGTGGTACAATGTGTATAGGTGGTACAGTGTGTGTATAGGTGGTACAGTGTGTGTATAGGTGGTACAGTGTGTGTATAGGTGGTACAGTGTGTGTATAGGTGGTACAGTGTGTGTATGGGTGGTACAGTGTGTGTATAGGTGGTACAGTGTGTATAGGTGGTACAATGTGTGTATAGGTGGTACAGTGTGTGTATAGGTGGTACAATGTGTGTATAGGTGGTACAGTGTGTATAGGTGGTACAGTGTGTGTATAGGTGGTACAGTGTGTGTATAGGTGGTACAGTGTGTGTATAGGTGGTACAGTGTGTGTATGGGTGGTACAATTCACTCCTGTCCAGTCTTCCTGCCTCCACCACTCACATCCTACAGCGCATTCAAAACAATGCTGTACGCCTTGTACTCAAAAAGAAAAAAGCTGACCACATATCTCCTCTCCTGGCACAACTTCACTGGCTCCCTGTATCAAAGCGCATACAGTACAAACTAGACACCATGTGCTACAAAAGCCTCAATAACGCAGCCCCCGATTACCTGTCAAGCCTACTTGAGATCTATCTTCCCTCACGTACCCTCCGCTCTGCCTCCGATCCTCTGACTTTTCGCTTTCCACGCACTAAGCTCAATACCTATGGTCCACGAGCCTTCTCTGTTTCTGGTCCGCTCTCCTGGAACAAACTTCCTCTCTCAGTCCGTCAGCAACCTACTTTTGTCTCCTTCAAGTCCGCTCTCAAAACTCACCTTTTCTCCTCTGCATAAAATCCTGACCTCACTCAATCCCCTCTGCAGCCTGTCTCCACTCGGAGGGGAATCACATTGCAATATATAATTGTATATAATATGCTCTCTATAATTTTCCATTGTTTTTATTCTTTCTCCCCATTTATAGCCGTGTGTGTGTGTGTGTGTGTGTGTGTGTGTGTGCGTGCGTGTGCGTGCGTGCGTGTGTGTGTGTTTCAGCGCTTAGATTTGATTTTATCAAGATTTTGCGCTATATAAATATTGTAATTATTATTATTATTATTATTACAGTGTGTGTATAGGTGGTACAGTGTGTGTACAGTGTGTGTAAGGTGGTAAAGTGTGTGTATAGGTGGTACAGTGTGTGTATAGGTGGTACAGTGTGTGTATAGGTGGTACAGTGTGTGTATGGTGGTACAGTGTGTGTATGGGTGGTACAGTGTGTCTATAGGTGGTACAGTGTGTGTGTATAGGTGGTACAGTGTGTGTATAGGTGGTACAGTGTGTATATAGGTGGTACAGTGTGTGTATAGGTGGTACAGTGTGTGTATAGGTGGTACAGCGTGTGTAAGCTACAGGTGTGTACAGGACGTGTGTTATAGGGGGTACAGTTGTGGTGTATAGGTGGTACAGTGTGTGTTTTAATGGTAGGGTACAGTGTGTGTATAGGTGGTACAGTGTGTGTAATGGTGGTACAGTGTGTGTATGTTGGTGGTACAGTGTGTGTATAGGTGGTACAGTGTGTGTGATATAGGTGGTACAATGTGTTATAGGTGGTACAGTGTGTGTATAGTGGTACAGTGTGTGTATAGGTGGTACAGTGTGTGTATGGGTGGTACATTGTGTGTATAGGTGGTACAGTGTGTGTATAGGTGGTACAATGTGTGTATAGATGGTACAGTGTGTGTATAGGTGGATACATGTGTGTATGGGTGGTACATTGTGTGTATGGTGGTACAGTGTGTGTATAGGTGGTACAATGTGTGTATAGGTGGTACAAGTGATGTATAGGTGGTACAGATGTGTGATTTGAGGTGGTACAGTGTGTGTATAGGTGGTACAATGTGTGTATAGGTGGTACATGTGTGTATAGGTGGTACAGTGTTGTATAGGTGGTACAGTGTGTATGGGTGGTGCATTGTGTGTATGGGTGGTACAGTGTGTGTATAGGTGGTACAGTGGTGTATAGGTGGTACAGTGTGGTATAGGTGGTACAGTGTGTATATAGGTGGTACAGTGTGTTATAGGTGGTCAGTGTGTGTATAGGTGGTGCAGTGTGTGTATGGGTGGTACAGTGTGTATATAGGTGGTACAGTGTGTATATAGGTGGTACAGTGTGTATGGGTGGTACAGTGTGTATATAGGTGGTACAGTGTGTATATAGGTGGTGCAGTGTGTGTATGGGTGGTACAGTGTGTGTATAGGTGGTACAGTGTGTGTATGGATGGTACAGTGTGTGTATGGGTGGTACAGTGTGTATAGGTGGTACAGTGTGTGTATAGGTGGTACAGTGTGTGTATAGGTGGTACAGTGTGCGTATAGGTGATACAGTGTGTGTATAGGTGGTACAGTGTGTGTAGAGGTGGTACAGTGTGTGTATGGGTTGTACAGTGTGTGTATGGGTGGTACAGTGTGTGTATAGGTGGTACAGTGTGTGTATAGGTGGTACAGTGTGCATAGGTGGTACAGTGTGTGTATAGGTGGTACAGTGTGTGTATAGGTGGTATAGTGTGTGTATAGGTGGTACAGTGTGTATGGGTGGTACAGTGTGTGTATGGGTGGTACAGTGTGTGTATAGGTGGTACAGTGTGTGTATAGGTGGTACAGTGTGTGTATAGGTGGTACAGTGTGTGTATGGTGGTACAGTGTGTATGGGTGGTACAGTGTGTGCATGGGTGGTACAGTGTGTGTAGAGGTGGTACAGTGTGTGAATAGGTGTGCATTTGTGTGTGTATGTACGTGTATGTGTGTGCGCGCGTGTGTGTTGTGTGTGTGTGTTGTGTGTGTGTGTATTTGTGTGTGTATGTGGTGTGTGTGTGTGCGCGCGCGAGCGTGTGAGAGCACGTGCATTGTTTATTGTGTTCCTGCAAGGTGCAAGGAGTACGCTTTTGACATGGATTGTTTACATTGTAGAAGTAAAATCATTGTAACATTTCTCTATCTTTCTTTTCAGCATTTTAAAGTTGAGAGAAAGATTAAATCATTTTTTCCTCATTTTCTGCCTGTCACGGGCACGCCCCCGGGGAATATCCACAGACTGGTGTAACAGTAAAACTGGTGGCGGTGTGGACTATGTGTGGAGTATGTGTGGAGTATTTGTGGAGTATGTGTGGAGTATGTGTGGAGTATGTGTAGAGTTTTTACACCTGTGTTGTGTGGCCTGATGACATGCACACGTGCCCAGGAAAAGTGCACACCAGTGTCATGGATGATGGCCACTGTTTTCTGCATCGTTTGATCCTCAAGGGAAACTTGAGTTCCCAGTCAGTAAGTTCAGATCAATTTGTACGCTTTTCTTTATTTATTTTCTTTCTTTCAAACTTTGTCAGGTAATGTTTGGATTGGAAGATAAAGGCTACATTGCTTGGTCTTGATTTTTTTATCTGCTATTATGATGTTCACTTTTTTTATTTGTTTGTTTCTTGCTTTTGTTGTCGTGCTTGTTTGTTCTGTTTGCTTTGTCTTGTTTTGTTTTTGTTTGTTTTGTTTACATTTTGATAATTGGGAATCATCCAAAAGTAAATGACGCCATACAGTTTCACCAGCAGAATTGAACAAGACAGCAGTACACAGTTTAACTTGTCCAAGCGCACATACTGATAATTGCTATTTGATCCAGCAAGATTGCCAGCCTCACCCGGCTTTTATTTGCACCATGTCATTGTCACGATATGTCACCTGGCTTTTATTTGCACCATGTCATTGTCACGATATGTCACCTGGCTTTTATTTGCACCACAACATTGTCACGATATGTCACCTGGCTTTTATTTGCACCATGTCATTGTCACGATATGTCACTTGGCTTTTATTTGCACCATGTCATTGTCACGATATGTCACCTGGCTTTTATTTGCACCATGTCATTGTCACGATATGTCACCTGGCTTTTATTTCCACCACGTCATTGTCACGATATGTCACCTGGCTTTTATTTGCACCATGTCATTGTCACGATATGTCACCTGGCTTTTATTTCCACCATGTCATTGTCACGATATGTCACCTGGCTTTTATTTGCACCATGTCATTGGTCACGATATGTCACATGGCTTTTATTTGCACCATGTGATTGTTACGATATGTCACCTGGCTTTTATTTGCACCATGTCATTGTCACGATATGTCACCTGGCTTTTATTTGCACCGTGTCATGGTCACGATATGTCACCTGGCTTTATTTGCACCATGTCATTGTCACGATATGTCACCTGGCTTTATTTGCACCATGTCATTGTTACGATATGTCACCTGGCTTTTATTTGCCACCATGTCATTGTCACTGATATGTCACCTGGCTTTTATTTGCACCATGTCATTGTTACGATATGTCACCTGGCTTTTATTTGCACCATGTCATTGTCACGATATGTCACCTGGCTTTTATTTGCACCGTGTCATTGTCACGATGTCACCTGGCTTTTATTTGCACTCATGTCATTGTCACCTGGCTGTTATTTGCACCATGTCATTGTCACGATATGTCACCTGGCTGTTATTTGCACCATGTCACATTGTCACGATTATGTCATTCTGGCTTTTATTTGCACCGTGTCATTGTCACGATGTCACCTGGCTTTTATTTGCACCATGTCATTGGTCACCTGGCTTTTATTTGCACCATGTCATTGTCACGATATGTCACCTGGCTTTTATTTGCACCATGTCATTGTCACGATATGTCACCTGGCTTTTATTTGCACCATGTCATTGTCACGATATGTCACCTGGCTTTTATTTTCACCGTGTCATTGGTCACGATATGTCACCTGGCTTTTATTTGCACCATGTCATGGTCACGATATGTCACCTGGCTTTATTTGCACCGTGTCATGGTCACGATGTCACCTGGCTGTTATTTTCACCGTGTCATTGTTACGATATGTCACCTGGCTTTTATTTGCACCATGTCATTGTCACGATGTCACCTGGCTTTTATTTGCACATGTCATGGTCACGATGTCACCTGGCTTTTATTTGCACCATGTCATTGTCACGATATGTCACCTGGCTTTTATTTGCACCATGTCATTGGTCACGATGTCACCTGGCTGTTATTTTCACCGTGTCATTGTTACGATATGTCACCTGGCTTTTATTTTGCACCGTGTCATTGTCACGATATGTCACCTGGCTTTTATTTGCACCATGTCATGGTCACGATATGTCACCTGGCTTTTATTTGCACCATGTCATTGTTACGATATGTCACCTGGCTGTTATTTGCACCAGTGTCATGGTCACATGTCACCTGGCTTTTATTTGCACCGTGTCATTGTCATGATATGTCACCTGGCTTTATTTGCAATCATGTCATTGTCACGATATGTCACCTGGCTTTTATTTGCACCGTGTCATTGTCACGATATGTCACCTGGCTTTTATTTGCACCATGTCATTGTCACGATATGTCACCTGGCTGTTATTTGCATTATGTCATTGTCACGATATGTCACCTGGCTTTTATTTGCACATGTCACATGGTCACGATATGTCACCCTGGCTTTTATTTGCATTATGTCATTGTCACGATATGTCACCTGGCTTTTATTTGCACTATGTCATTGTCACGATATGTCACCTGGCTTTTATTTGCACCATGTCATGGTCACGATATGTCACCTGGCTTTTATTTGCACCATGTCATTGTCACGATATGTCACCTGGCTTTTATTTGCATTATGTCATTGTCACGATATGTCACCTGGCTTTATTTGCACATGTCATGGTCACGATAGTCACCTGGCTTTTATTTGCACCATGTCATGGTCACGATATGTCACCTGGCTTTTATTTGCACCATGTCATGTCACGATATGTCACCTGGCTTTTATTTGCACCATGTCATTGTCACGATATGTCACCTGGCTGTTTATTTGCACTTATGTCATTGTCACGATGCTGGCCACCTGGCTGTTATTTGCACCGTGTCATGGTCACATGTCACGTGGCTTTTATTTGCACGTGTCATTGTCATGATATGTCACCTGGCTTTCATTTGAATTATGTCATTGTCACGATATGTCACCTGGCTTTTATTTGCACCGTGTCATTGTCACGATATGTCACCTGGCTTTTATTTGCACCATGTCATTGTCAATATGTCACCTGGCTTTTATTTGCAATGTCATTGTCACGATATGTCACCTGGCTTTTATTTGCACCATGTCATGGTCATATGTCACCTGGCTTTTATTTGCACCATGTCATTGTCACGATATGTCACCTGGCTTTTATTTGCACATGTCATTGTCACGATATGTCACCTGGCTTTTATTTGCACCATGTCATTGTCACGATATGTCACCTGGCTTTTATTTGCCCTGTCATTGTCACGATATGTCACCTGGCTTTTATTGCACCATGTCATTGTCACGATATGTCACCTGGCTTTTATTTGCACCATGTCATTGTCACGATATGTCACCTGGCTTTTATTTGCACCATGTCATGGTCACTATGTCACCTGGCTTTTATTTGATTATGTCATTGTCACGATATGTCACCTGGCTTTTATTTGCACCATGTCATTGTCACGATATGTCACCTGGCTGTTATTTGCATTATGTCATTGTCACGATATGTCACCTGGCTGTTATTTGCACCGTGTCATGGTCACAATGTCACCTGGCTTTTATTTGCACCGTGTCATTGTCATGATATGTCACCTGGCTTTCATTTGAATTATGTCATTGTCACGATATGTCACCTGGCTTTTATTTGCACCGTGTCATTGTCACGATATGTCACCTGGCTTTTATTTGCACCATGTCATTGTCACATGTCACCTGGCTTTTATTTGACTTGTCATTGTCACGATAGTCACCTGGCTTTTATTTGCACCATGTCATTGTCACGATATGTCACCTGGCTGTTATTTGCATTATGTCATTGTCACGATATGTCACCTGGCTGTTATTTGCACCGTGTCATGGTCACATATCACCTGGCTTTTATTTGCACCGTGTCATTGTCACGATATGTCACCTGGCTGTTATTTGAATTATGTCATTGTCACGATATGTCACCTGGCTTTTATTTGCACCGTGTCATGTCACGATATGTCACCTGGCTTTTATTTGCACCATGTCATTGTCACGATATGTCACCTGGCTGTTATTTGCATTATGTCATTGTCACGATATGTCACCTGGCTTTTATTTGCACCATGTCATTGTCACGATATGTCACCTGGCTTTTATTTGCATTATGTCATTGTCACGATATGTCACCTGGCTTTATTTGCACTGTCATTGTCACGATATGTCACCTGGCTTTTATTTGCACCATGTCATTGTCACGATATGTCACCTGGCTGTTATTTGCATTATGTCATTGTCACGATATGTCACCTGGCTTTTATTTGCACCATGTCATGTCACGATATGTCACCTGCTTTTATTTGCACCATGTCATTGTCACGATATGTCACCTGGCTGTTATTTGCATTATGTCATTGTCACGATATGTCACCTGGCTTTTATTTGCACCATGTCATGGTCACGATATGTCACCTGGCTTTTATTTGCACCACGTCATTGTCACGATATTCACCTGGCTGTTATTTGCATTATGTCATTGTCACGATATGTCACCTGGCTTTTATTTGCACCATGTCATGGTCACATGTCACCTGGCTTTTATTTGCACCATGTCTTTGGTCACGATATTTCACCTGGCTTTTATTTGCACCATGTCATGGTCACGATATGTCACCTGGCTTTTATTTGCACCATGTCATTGTCACGATATGTCACCTGGCTGTTATTTGCATTATGTCATTGTCACGATGTCACCTGGCTGTTATTTGCACGTGTCATGTCACATGTCACGTGGCTTTTATTTGCACCGTGTCATTGTCATGATATGTCACCTGGCTTTCATTTGAATTATGTCATTGTCACGAATGTCACTGCTTTTATTTGCACCGTGTCATTGTCACGATATGTCACGTGGCTTTTATTTGCACCATGTCATGGTCATATGTCACCTGGCTTTTATTTGCACCATATCATTGTCACGATATGTCACCTGGCTTTTATTTGCACCATGTCATGGTCACGATATGTCACCTGGCTTTTATTTGCACCATGTCATTGTCACGATATGTCACCTGGCTTTTATTTGCGCCGTGTCATTGTCACGATATGTCACCTGGCTTTTATTTGCACCATGTTATGGTCACGATATGTCACCTGGCTTTTATTTGCACCATGTCATTGTCACGATATGTCACCTGGCTTTTATTTGCACCATGTCATGGTCACATGTCACCTGGCTTTTATTTGTATTATGTCATTGTCACGATATGTCACCTGGCTTTTATTTGCACCGTGTCATTGTCACGATATGTCACCTGGCTTTTGTTTGCACCGTGTCATTGTCACGATATGTCACCTGGCTTTTATTTGCACCGTGTCATTGTCACGATATGTCACCTGGCTTTTATTTGCACCATGTCATTGTCACGATATGTCACCTGGCTTTTATTTGCACCGTGTCGTTGTCACGATATGTCACCTGGCTTTTATTTGCACCATGTCATTGTCACGATATGTCACCTGCTTACTGTTGGAGTTTAACATTTAAAATGTTAGAAGTTCTATCATACACATATGTGTCAACATCAGCAACATTCATTTTATAAAATGTATGTTGTTATTGTTATTGTTGTTTAAAGCCCAGCCGATTTCGTAGAGCCATACAAAACTTCAACAGGAAGAAAAAAGAAAAGAAAATTTAGTACACATATCAATGTATTCACCCACACAATCCAAGGACATGCCCCTGGCGTTGACCACTCCGTCCAACCCATCGCACAGGGGATTTAAAAAAACACCTGACTACAAATCCAAGCATACCTAAGGATACCAAAACACACAAAAACAGGCATAAACCACCCAAACTGCCTCCACACATCCCAGGTCCCAGAGACAAGAATATACACTCAATACAAGTACCCAACTATCAATCCAAGCCCTTACCTTTGCTTTCTATTTCTAGTATATTCACAAGGTTTTGTAGGTCCCTTTCATTTTCTGCAATTAGCACGGTGTCATCTGCGTATGGAATGTTGTTTATCATTTTTCCTCCAACCTTTAATCCGGGGTCTTCCTCTAGCTTTCTCAGGATGTTTTCGCTGTAAAGTGAAAACAGATCTGGTGACAAAACACAACCCTGTCTGACTCCTCTTTTGATGTTTTGGAAAAAGCTTATATCGTTTTCTATTCTCATTGCAGCTGTTTGTTCCCAGTACATATTTCTGATTATTTGTAGATCTTTTCCATCAATATGGAGTCTTTCTAGTTGGTTGATCAATTCTTCATTCTGTACTATTTATTGATGACATTCAATGACCGGACAAATTCCACAAAAGAAATCGGGGTAAAATCTACAAGCATCGTTTTAAAAGATCAACTGTCTAACCAAGTTCTAAAAAGTGTGGTTTGTCAAGCGTTGAGTGTCTACTCATTAAGTGTTAAAATCACTTGACATGACATGTTACCCATATGAAAAACCGTATTCTTTACGAAGCACGATGCAAGGACACTGTAAACAGGGACTATCACTGTAAACAGGGGCTATTACTGTAAACAGGGACTATCACTAAAGTGAAAGAAAGACACTGTAAACAGGGACTATTACTGTAAACAGGGACTATCACTAAAGCTAACAAAGACACTGTAAACAGGGACTATCACTAAAGTGAAACAAAGACACTGTAAACAGGGACTATCACTAAAGCTAAACAAGGACACTGTAAACAGGAACTATCACTAAAGCGAAACAAGGACACTGTAAACAAGGACTATCACTAAACAAGGACACGGTAAATAAGGACTATCACTAAAGCTAAACAAGGACACTGTAAACAGGGACTATCACTAAATCGAAACAAGGACACTGTAAACAGGGACTATCACTAAACAAGGACACTGTAAATAAGGACTATCACTAAAGCTAAACAAGGACACTGTAAACAGGGACTATCACTAAACAAGGACACTGTAAACAAGGACTTATCACTAAAGCTAAACAAGGACACTGTAAACAGGGACTATCACTAAACAAGGACACTGTAAAAAGGGACTATCACTAAAGCTAAACAAGGACACTGTAAACAGGGACTACCACTAAACAAGGACACTGTAAACAGGGACTATCACTAAAGCTAACAAGGACACTGTAAACAGGGACTATCACTAAAGTGAAACAAAGACACTGTAAACAGGGACTATCACTAAAGCTAAACAAGGACACTGTAAACAGGGACTATCACTAAACAAGGACACTGTAAACAGGAACTATCACTAAAGCTAACAAGGACACTGTAAACAGGGACTATCACTAAACAAGGACACTGTAAACAGGGACTATCACTAAAGCTAACAAGGACACTGTAAACAGGGACTATCACTAAAGCTAACAAGGACACTGTAAACAGGGACTATCACTAAATTGAAACAAAGACACTGTAAACAGGGACTATCACTAAAGCTAAACAAGGACACTGTAAACAAGGACTATCACTAAAGCGAAACAAGGACACTGTAAACAAGGACTATCACTAAACAAGGACACTGTAAACAGGGACTATCACTAAACAAGGACACTGTAAAACAGGGACTATCACTAAAACAAGGACACTGTAAACAGGGACTATCACTAAACAAGGACCTGTAAACAAGGACTATAACTAAACAAGGACACTGTAAACAGGGACTATCACTAAACAAGGACACTGTAAACAGGGACTATCACTAAATCTAAACAAGGACACTGTAAACAGAGACTATCACTAAAGCTAAACAAGGACACTGTAAACAAGGACTATCACTAAAGCTAAATAAGGACACTGTAAACAGGGACTTTCACTAAAGCTAAACAAGGACACTGTAAACAGGGACTATCACTAAAGTGAACAAAGACACTGTAAACAGGGACTATCACTAAAGCTAAACAACGACACTGTAAACAGGGACTATCACTAAAGGAACAAGGACACTGTAAACAAGGACTATCACTAAACAAGGACACTGTAAACAGGAACTATCACTAAACAAGGACACTGTAAACAGGGACTATCACTAAACAAGGACACTGCAAACAGGGACTATCACTAAAGCTAAACAAGGACACTGTAAACAGGGACTATCACTAAACAAGGACACTGTAAACAGGGACTATCACTAAGCTAACAAGGACACTGTAAACAGGGACTATCACTAAAGCTAAACAAGGACACTGTAAACAAGGACTATCACTAAACAAGGACACTGTAAACAGGGACTATCACTAAACAAGGACACTGTAAACAGGGACTATCACTAAACAAGGACACTGTAAACAGGGACTATCACTAAAGCTAAACAAGACACTGTAAACAAGGACTATCACTAAAGCTAAACAAGGACACTGTAAACAGGGACTATCACTAAACAAGGACAGTGTAAACAAGGACTATAACTAAAGCTAAACAAGGACACTGTAAACAGGACTATCACTAAAGCTAACAAGGACACTGTAAACAAGGACTATCACTAAAGCTAAACAAGGACACTGTAAACAGGGACTATCACTAAACAAGGACACTGTAAACAGGGACTATCACTAAACAAGGACACTGTAAACAGGGACTATCACTAAACAGGACACTGTAAATAAGGGACTATCTACTAAACAAGGACACTGTAAACAAGGACTATCACTAAACAAGGACACTGTAAACAGGGACTATCACTAAACAAGGACACTGTAAACAGGGACTATCACTAAAGCTAAACAGGACACTGTAAACAGGGACTATCACTAAACAAGGACACACTGTAAACAGGGACTATCACTAAAGCTAAACAAGGACACTGTAAACAGGGACTATCACTAAAGCTAAACAAGGACACTGTAAACAGGGACTATCACTAAACAAGGACACTGTAAACAGGGACTATCATTAAACAAGGACACTGTAAACAGGGACTATCACTAAACAAAGGACACTGTAAACAGGGACTATCACTGTAAACAGGGACATCACTGTAACAAGGACTATCACACTAAAGCTAAACAAGGACACTGTAAACAGGGACTATCACTGAACGGGGATATCACTGTAAACAGGGACTATCACTAAAGCTAAACAAGGACACTGTAAACAAGGACTATCACTAAAGCAAACTGGACACTGTAAACAGGGACTATCATCACTAAAGCTAAACAAGGACACTGTAAACAGGGACTATCACTAAACAAGGACACTGTAAACAGGACTATCACTACAGCTAAACAAGGACACTGTAAACAGGGACTATCACTAAAGCTAAACAAAAAAGGACACATGTAAACAGGACTATCACTAAAGCTAAACAAGGACACTGTAAACAGGGACTATCACTAAAGCTAAACAAGGACACTGTAAACAGGGACTATCACTAAAGCTAACCTAAGGACACTGTAAAACAGGACTATCACTAAAACTAAACAAGGACACTGTAAACAGGGACTATCACTAAAGCTAAACAAGGACACTGTAAACAAGGAATATCACTAAACAAGGACACTGTAAACAGGACTATCACTAAAGCTAAACAAAGGACACTGTAAACAAGGACTATCACTAAACAAGGACACACTGTAAACAGGACTATCATAAACAGGACAATGTGAACAGGACTATCACTAAAGCTAAACAAGGACACTGTAAACAAGGACTATCACTAAAGCTAAACAAGGACACTGTAAACAGGGTCTATCACTATAGCTAACGAGGACACTGTAAACATGGACTATCACTAAAGCTAAACAAGGACACTGTAAACATGGACTATCACTAAAGCTAAACAAGGACACTGTAAACATGGACTATCACTAAAGCTAAACGAGGACACTGTAAACATGGACTATCACTAAAGCTAAACAAGGACACTGTAAACATGGACTATCACTAAAGCTAACAAGGACACTGTAAACAAGGACTATCACTAAAGCTAAACAAGGACACTGTAAACAGGGACTATCACTAAAGCTAAACAAGGACACTTAAACAAGGACTATCACTAAAGCTAAACAAGGACACTGTAAACAGGGACTATCACTGTAAACAGGGACTATCACTAAAGCTAAACAAGGACACTGTAAACAGGGACTATCATTGTTAACAAGGACTATCACTAAAGCTAAACAAGGACACTGTAAACAAGGATTATCACTAAAGCTAAACAAGGACACTGAAGGACAAGTGCCCAGGCAATGACATCAACACTACCACCTGGCAAGGCATTGCCCGTTACACTGCATGTCAGCGGCAGCCGTCCATACAGGGCACAGTCAGACTTCAATACAGCAGAACAGCAGAAGAGGAATCAGTGACAGCAGAAGAGGAATCAGTGACAACAGAAGAGGAATCAGTGACAGCAGAAGAGGAATCAGTGACAACAGAAGAGGAATCAGTGACAGCAGAAGAGGAATCAGTGACAGCAGAAGGTGAATCTGTGAGAGCAGAAGAGGAATCAGTGACAGCAGGAGAGGAATCAGTGACAACAGAAGAGGAATCAGTGACAGCAGGAGAGGAATCAGTGACAACAGAAGAGGAATCAGTGACAGCAGAAGAGGAATCAGTGACAGCAGAAGAGGAATCAGTGACAGCAGAAGAGGAATCAGTGACAGCAGGAGAGGAATCAGTGACAGCAGAAGAGGAATCAGTGACAGCAGAAGAGGAATCAGTGACAGCAGAAGAGGAATCAGTGACAGAAGAAGATGAATCAGTGACAGCAAAAGAGGAATTAGTGACAGCATAAGAGGAATCAGTGACAGCAAAAGAGGAATCAGTGACAGCAGAAGAGGAATCAGTGACAGCAGAAGAGGAATCAGTGACAGCAAAAGAGGAATGTGTGACAGCAGAAACCAGGAGCACAGGACTGCCTACTGAAACAGATCAGGATCATCAATGGTTCCTGATTCCTGACATGATGTCGTCTGTGATGAATCAGTTATCACAGCCAGGGGTCTGGAACAGGACAGGAGGGAATACACTGTTGCCCACATCAGTCTTGCTCCATCTTCACTGTGTATGTGGAGCTGTTTCAATGATATGGCAGTCAAGGCTGCCGGCCTTAGTGGCTGCTATTGTTTGAGCTTGACGCGCGCGTGCACGTATGTGTGTGTGTGTGTGTGTGTGTATGTGTGTGTGTGTGTGTGTGTGTGTGAGAGAGAGAGAGAGAGAGAGAGAGAGAGAGAGAGAAAGAGAGTGTGAGTGTGTGTGTGTGTACGTGTATGTACATGAGTGTGTATGTGTGTGTATACATGTGTGTGCGTGTGTGTGTGCGTGCGTGTGTGTGTGTGCGTGCGTGTGTGTGTGCGTGTGTGTGTGTGTGTGCTTGTGTGTGTGTGTATATGTGTGTGTATGTGTGCGTATATACGTGTGTGTGCGCGTGTGTGTGCTCGTGTGTGTGTATGTGTGTGTGTGTTTGTGTGTTTGTGAGTGTGCGTGTGTGTGTTTGTGTGTGTGTGTGTGTGTTTGTGTGAGTGACAAAAGGGTGTGTGTGTTTTGTTTGGCTTAGTTTGAATGCATCTTACTTTCTGGTGTCAGTTTATAAAATCTCCCAAAAAATGACAGAAAAAAGAGATAAAAGAAATATGTGTTTCTACAGTAAATTTGCTAAGTGGATCTGTGTATTTATCTCGACATAGAGACTGCACAGGTGACCTTAACTGCCATAGGAAAATACTACACAGCACCAAAAGCTCCGACAACAGTCTACACGTCAGGAAGCATCAAAGGCTTGAAGAATCTGTGACATCAGGGTATGCAAGTTCGGGATGTCTATTGGATGGAGGGAATGACTGGGAGTGAACAGCAGGTCTTCCAAAATGAAGAAAGGACACCCAGAAATGATGAGCAAAACACTGGAGACAGAACTCCACGTCTATTCATCAAAACAAACGATTCTCACCGAACTCCGTGTGTTATATGGAAGTACACTGATCATGGAGAAATCCTCCATGTACAAGTCGGACAAGTAGGCCAGTCTGCCAGCAGCTTGAGGACATCCGGCTTGTCAAAACTAAAGTCTTCGCCAGAGAGATTATAATAATAATAATAATTACAATATTTATATAGCGCAAAATCTTGATAAAATCAAATCTAAGCGCTGAAAGACACACACGCACGCACGCATGCACACGCACGCACGCACGCACGCACGCGCACACACACACACACACACACACGCACACGGCTATAAATGGGGAGAAAGAATAAAAGCAATGGAAAATTATAGAGAGCATATTATATACAATTATATATTACAATATGATTCCCCTCCGAGTGGAGACAAGCTGCAGAGGGGATTGAGTGAGGTCAGGATTTTATGCAGAGGAGAAAAGGTGAGTTTTGAGAGCGGACTTGAAGGAGACAAAAGTAGGTTGCTGACGGGGACTAAGAGAGGAAGTTTGTTCCAGGAGAGTGGACCAGAAACAGAGAAGGCTCGTGGACCGTAGTATTGAGCTTAGTGCGTGGAAAGCGAAAAGTCAGAGGATCGGAGGCAGAGCGGAGGGTACGTGAGGGAAGATAGATCTCAAGTAGGCTTGACAGGTAATCGGGGGCTGCGTTATTGAGGCTTTTGTAGCACATGGTGTCTAGTTTGTACTGTATGCGCTTTGATACAGGGAGCCAGTGAAGTTGTACCAGGAGAGGAGATATGTGGTCAGCTTTTTTCTTTTTGAGTACAAGGGGCTGATAGACACATCTGCCATTGACCTCATAAAAGACCTCTCCATTTTCTGGGAAGTATAGGACCAGAGCTCTAATGTCAATGGCAGAGGTACCTAAAAGAGTTCCAGCTGGATCTGGTGTAGGAAGAACAAACGTGAACGTCAGAACACTTACACAAGTGTCAGTACTTACGGCACGTGCCCCTTAACGTTGTAAGACAGACGTCTGTCACCATGGTGACCGTGTCCTTCAGGGTCTGACCATTCTGGAGGCATGGGATCGGGCCCACGTGGGGGAACAAAAAGCTGGCGACAGCAGAAGACATCTGGGAGTCATAATCAGGAAGCCTGGCTCCCTACTGCTGTACGGAGTTCAGGGTCAAAACACTTTGTTGCGGGGTTTCTCCTCTGTGGACCTTCTGCTACCAACTGTCTTCAGAGTTTCTGGCTACTTAATACCGTTTTCGTGTATTTTTGTTTCGTTTGCTTTTTTAAAGATATTTTCTTTAGAGTTAGATGAAAAAAATTGAAGATGATTTGATAACTATTTTCTTTTATCTCTTCAGGCCTATTCTATATCTATCCGTAGAACAAATTTTTTTTATGAATTACTGAATAAAGAAATAAGACACAAATACGTTGAAAAATAAACAGATGCAGACAAAACTTAAAGCACTAGCACATTTAATTAAACAGTCAGTGGCTGAAACGGTGCAATTATAAAAGATATATGACGAGATCAACACAAAACGGTGATAATTATAAAAAATATGACAGACAAAACTTAAAACGTAGATAATTATAAAAGATATAGACGGATCAACACAAAACGGTGACAATTATAAAAGATATATGACGAGATCAACACAAAACGGTGATAATTATAAAAGATATATGACGAGATCAACACAAAACGGTGATAATTATAAAAGATATATGACGAGATCAACACAAAACGATGATAATGATAAAAGATATATGACGAGATCAACACAAAACGGTGATAATTATAAAAGATATATGACGAGATCAACACAAAATGGTGATAATTATAAAAGATATATGACGAGATCAACACAAAACGATAATTATAAAAGATATATGACGAGATCAACACAAAACGGTGATAATTATGAAAGATATATGACGAGATCAACACAAAATGGTGATAATTATGAAAGATATATGACGAGATCAACACAAAATGGTGATAATTATAAAAGATATATGACGAGATCAACACAAAACGGTGACAATTATGAAAGATATATGACGAGATCAACACAAAACGGTGATAATTATGAAAGATATATGACGAGATCAACACAAAACGGTGATAATTATAAAAGATATATGACGAGATCAACACAAAACGGTGATAATTATGAAAGATATATGACGAGATCAACACAAAACGGTGATAATTATAAAAGATATATGACGAGATCAACACAAAACGGTGACAATTATGAAAGATATATGACGAGATCAACACAAAACGGTGATAATTATGAAAGATATATGACGAGATCAACACAAAACGGTGACAATTATGAAAGATATATGACGAGATCAACACAAAATGGTGATAATTATGAAAGATATATGACGAGATCAACACAAGACGGTGACAATTATGAAAGATATATGACGAGATCAACACAAAACGGTGATAATTATAAAAGATATATGACGAGATCAACACAAAATGGTGATAATTATGAAAGATATATGACGAGATCAACACAAGCCTTGAAACATGTGGCAGGTCTGGACACCACTAATAAACAGGTCTGAGACATTCCCATCATGATTATCACAGGTGCTTGTTGCTGAATGAGGGTGAAGAGAGTGCAATCTTCCTATAGAAGAGAAGCAAATGGCACAAAAAAGTTCAGATAACAAAATGCAAGTTTAAACGTGTGATTTTAGTCTCAAACATGTGTATATGAATGGCAAAGTCAGCACAGCAAACAGGTACCCATACGAATTTTTCTGCTTTATGGTCAATTTATTGTCAATGTAGTGAGAAACAATTTATTGTCAATGCAGCGAGAAACAATTTATTGTCAATGCAGCGAGAAACAATCAGCCTGAGTAATTGGCGACAGCAGTTTTCAAGGATGTGTAGATAACATATGAAGTGGGACTGTGGAGAACTATTTTTCACAACAGTGTCAATACTAATTTCTGTACCTTGCCGCAGAATGATTGTCAATCCTGTTTGTGCCATGCTGGTGCCCTAATATATTGCTTGTTGTCTGCTTACAGTTGGAAATCACTACACACATTAAACAGTGCATGAGTCAGAGTTGTGCTGTATGTGATACAAACAAGTAATCAACATTGTTGTTTAATCTTTTTATTGCATGAAAATATGTTCTATTGTATGCAAAATGTAAGGTGTAATATAGTTTATACAGTAAATGAATAAATGAATAGATGAATAGATAAATAAATACTGTACCGTATACCATGAACCCTGGTGTACTGAGGACCAAACTGCACCAACACTGTAGAACAAATGTTATGATTTAAAATGTAAAATACGTACATACCTATGCTCTCCTGCATTCATACAAAATGGAGCATAATCAACACAGCGAATAGGTCGACTTCTGTTTTCAATTCATGTACACTTGTTGTTCTTCTCTTCGTGATTATCAAAATGTGTATGCGTGTGTGTGTGTGTGTATGTGTGTGTGTGTGTGTGTGTGTGTGTGTGTGTGTGTGTGTGTGTGTGTGTATGTTGTGTGTGTGTATGTATGTGTGTGTGTGTGTTGTGTGTGTGTGTGTGTGTGTGTGTGGTGTGTGTGTGTATGTGTGTGTGTGTGTGTGTGTGTGTGTGTGTGTGTGTGAAAACAGTCTCAGCACTACCTATTTCCGAACACAGTTTTCATGCTGGCGTCAACTGCCTAACTCGGGAGATACAGACACCTGCAGGGTTGGTTAGGAAATGTGTGCAACACCTTTAGTGAAGCATCCATAAAGTGCATTAAGCTCCAAGTCTTGTCATAGAGTGCACAGCTCGCTCAGAAGTGGGTACAAGCCAGTCAGTAAGAAAAGTACGTGTCATTCATTTCTCTCGCGAATGTTTTAGTCTGTGATAACACATCAGTTTTCCACGATATTGCATCCAGTTTTCACTTATCTGTCATAAGACGTGATGAATGTATTAAACACATGTCAACTATTGACTGAACAGTGTGTGTGACCATATCGAAACAAATTTTTCGTCTCTTTATTTATGAAGAAATGAAATTATCATAACATTTTATGGGTGATAATTATATTTGACTCATAACGATGTCTGATCAGTTAGGTTATTCATTGCATGTCACAGACGGATGCAACATGTTGACACTTTAAACAGTGGAAAAGTATAAAGCTCATACGTGTGGAAACAACCCTAAAACGTATTGACAGCAGGCAGAGTGTACATTCTCACTGCTCATTATGCCACAGCCATGACGGTCAGCAACCAAGTGTGGAAGTCAGTCACATACAGCAGTGTTACTAGGTATGCATATTAGATGTGTATATTGGGTATGCATATTGGGTATGTATAATGGGTATGTTTCTTAGACATGCATATTGGATATGTTTATTAGACATGCATATTGGATATGTTTATTAGACATACATATTGGATATGTTTATTAGACATGCATATTGGATATGTTTATTAGACATGCATATTGGATATGTTTATTAGACATGCATATTGGATATGTTTATTAGACATGCATATTGGATATGTTTATTAGACATACATATTGGATATGTTTATTAGACATGCATATTGGATATGTTTATTAGACATACATATTGGATATGTTTATTAGACATGCATATTGGATATGTTTATTAGACATGCATATTGGATATGTTTATTAGACATGCATATGAGATATACATATTAATGCGTATATTAGATACGTATATTACATATGTATATAAGATATTGATATGAGATATGTATATTAGATGTGTATATTAGATACGTATATTAGATATGTATATTATATACTTTATATAGAACCAATACTGTTGTATGGATGCGAGGCGTGGACAGTCAGCAAGCAAAGCCAGAGCAGGATCGAGGCAGTCGAGATGTGGTTTCTCAGAAAAATGTTGAGAGTTCCATGGACAGCAAAGAAAACAAACGAGACAGTCTTGATGGAGGCAGACACAAATAGATCACTCATAAGGAAGATTAGGAAAAGACAAGCAACATTTATAGGCCATTTTATGAGGAAGGGGGATTTTGAGCACCTGGTCACAACGGGAAAGCTGGAGGGAAAGAGAGCACCAGGTAGACCCAGGGAGAGAATGCTGGATGGACTTGCAGAGTGGCTGGGGATGAGGAGGGTTGGGGAGATGCTGGGGGCAACGAGAGATAGAGATGGTTGGAAGTCCATGGTCGCCAACGCCATGCGGCAGGGCACCTGATGATGATGATGATGATGATGTTAGATATGTATAATAGATATTACAATAAATATGTATATTAGAGATGCATATTAGATATTATACTACATATGTATATAAGATATGTATATTAGATATGTATACTAGATATGTATATTGATATGTATATTAGATATGTATATTAGGTGTGTATATTAGATATGTATATTAGGTATGTACAGTAAATATGTATATTACATATGCATATTACATATGTATATGTAATATGTTCCGCTATTCTCTCCTGCTTATGGAAACATCAGAAAAGTCTTGCTGTTTGTTTTCCCCCTACATGCGGTCTGTCTGTTCTTTGTTTTCTTTGTGCAGCTGTACAAAGGCCAGATGGCCCACAATGTGCACCTGTCTTCCTGTGTTTATCAACTATGTTGGTCCACAATGTTCGTCTGTCTTACTGTGTTTATCAACTACGTTGTCCCACAATGTGCACCTGTCTCGCTGTGTTTATCAACTACGTTGTCCCACAATGTTCGTCTGTCTTGCTGTGTTTATCAACTACGTTGTCCCACAATGTGCACCTGTCTTACTGTGTTTATCAACTATGTTGTCCCACAATGTGCACCTGTCTCGCTGTGTTTATCAACTATGTTGTCCCACAATGTGCACCTGTCTTCCTGTGTTTATCAACTATGTTGTCCCACAATGTGCACCTGTCTTACTGTGTTTATCAACTATGTTGTCCCACAATGTGCACCTGTCTTCCTGTGTTTATCAACTACGTTGTCCCACAATGTGCACCTGTCTTACTGTGTTTATCAACTACGTTGTCCCACAAAGTGCACCTGTCTCGCTGTGTTTATCAACTACGTTGTCCCACAATGTGCACCTGTCTTACTGTGTTTATCAACTACGTTGTCCCACAATGTGCACCTGTCTTGCTGTGTTTATCAACTACTTGTTCCACAATGTGCACCTGTCTTCCTGTGTTTATCAACTACGTTGTTCCACAATGTGCACCTCTCTTACTGTGTTTATCAACTACGTTGTCCCACAATGTGCACCTGTCTTACTGTGTTTATCAACTACGTTGTCCCACAATGTGCACCTGTCTTGCTGTGTTTATCAACTACGTTGTCCCACAATGTGCACCTGTCTTACTGTGTTTATCAACTACGTTGTCCCACAAAGTGCACCTGTCTCGCTGTGTTTATCAAACTACGTTGTCCCACAATGTGCACCTGTCTTACTGTGTTTATCAACTACGTTGTCCCACAATGTGCACCTGTCTTGCTGTGTTTATCAACTACGTTGTTCCACAATGTGCACCTGTCTTCCTGTGTTTATCAACTACGTTGTTCCACAATGTGCACCTCTCTTACTGTGTTTATCAACTACGTTGTCCCACAATGTGCACCTGTCTTACTGTGTTTATCAACTACGTTGTCCCACAATGTGCACCTGTCTTGCTGTGTTTATCAACTACGTTGTTCCACAATGTGCACCTGTCTTCCTGTGTTTATCAACTACGTTGTTCCACAATGTGCACCTCTCTTACTGTGTTTATCAACTACGTTGTCCCACAATGTGCACCTGTCTTACTGTGTTTATCAACTCTGTTGTCCCACAATGTGCACCTGTCTTGCTGTGTTTATCAACTACGTTGTTCCACAATGTGCACCTGTCTTCCTGTGTTTATCAACTATGTTGTCCCACAATGTGCACCTGTCTTACTGTGTTTATCAACTACGTTGTCCCACAATGTGCACCTGTCTTGCTGTGTTTATCAACTACGTTGTCCCACAATGTGCACCTGTCTTACTGTGTTTATCAACTACGTTGTCCCACAATGTTTGTCTGTCTTACTGTGTTTATCAACTACGTTGTCCCACAATGTGTACCTGTCAAGCTGTGTTTATCAACTACGTTGTTCCACAATGTGCACCTGTCTTCCTGTGTTTATCAACTACGTTGTCCCACAATGTTTGTCTGTCTTACTGTGTTTATCAACTACGTTGTCCCACAATGTGCACCTGTCTTACTGTGTTTATCAACTACGTTGTCCCACAATGTGCACCTGTCTTACTGTGTTTATCAACTACGTTGTCCCACAATGTGCACCTGTCTTACTGTGTTTATCAACTACGTTGTCCCACAATGTGCACCTGTCTTACTGTGTTTATCAACTACGTTGTCCCACAATGTGCACCTGTCTTACTGTGTTTATCAACTACGTTGTCCCACAATGTTCACCTGTCTTGCTGTGTTTATCAACTACGTTGTTCCACAATGTGCACCTGTCTTACTGTGTTTATCAACTACGTTGTTCCACAATGTTCACCTGTCTTGCTGTGTTTATCAACTACGTTGTTCCACAATGTGCACCTGTCTCACTGTGTTTATCAACTACGTTGGTCCACAATGTGCACCTGTCTTACTGTGTTTATCATTCCTGTCTGGTTCCTGTTTGCCTGACCGCTGGCATCCAGTTTAAGTTTAAAATACATTCATTTGAAAAATACACAAGGTTTCAGTTTCATTTCCTATTTGTTCAAGACTACCTTGTAACAGCGGGGGTATGGGGGGGGGGGTCTTAAAAAGACTACCACCATGGTTACCGTGTAATGGAATTGTAGAAATCAAGCATAACAACTACCACGAGACTGCGTGTAAGTCCAGAAGAAGATCTTGAAGTTGTTCTGTAATAAACTTACAGACTCACTAATGACAACTTTGTTAAGCCGTAAGGACACAATCTGTTTTAAATAAAATTCAAGATTTTTTTTTTTTTAAATCACCTGGCCAGATCTGAAATAACACTTCCGAGACAAAATCATTCAAAATAACGAAAAACAAACAAAACAAAACAAAAAAGAAAATGACTAAAACCGAGTTAGCACAAAACAGGTCAACAGGAATAGTTTAACGGTGAGCAACCAGACAACATCGTTACGTCATAACAAAACATCAACAACATCAACAACAATAGCAACAACAACAACTACAACACACGTAAATATAGGGTCTAAGTTCGCAATATACACACACACATACACAGAGAGAGACAGAGAGAGAGACAGAGAGAGAGAGAGAGAGGCAGACAGACAGAGACAGATACAGAGAGACAGAGAGAGAGAGAGCATTCTAATTCTATGTCAAGTGGATACCATAATTTAAGAACAAGTAAAAGAATTCTAGCAACTAACGTGATCTTCCTGGCTACCTCACATCGACAACAATCACTGCAACGGGACAACAAAACACATTATACAATGCATACACAGTACAGAACACGTCACCTTGCTGTGACCACACGATTTCCCACCCGTCACGATTTCCCACCTGCCACGATTTCCCACCCGTCACGATTTCCCACCTGCCACGATTTCCAACCCGACACGATTTCCAACACGACACGACTTCCCACCCAGATGAGAATTCATGCAGGGATGAGAGAGAAACTGTTTCGTCAGTACAGCACTTTGGACACGATTCCTCATCCGGGTGGGAAACAGACGGGGAGAGACAAAAAGAGAAAGAAAGAAAGAAGAGAGAGAGAGAGAGAGAGACAGACAGACAGACAGACAGAGACAGACAGACAGAAATACAAAATGAAAGACAAACTGAGACAGTGAGACAGACAGAAAGAATGACAAAATGACAGACAGAATGACAGAGCGATAGAATGACAGACAGATAGTGAAATAGAATGACAGACAGACAGAATGACAGAGCGATAGAATGACAGACAGACAGTGAAAAAGAATGACAAAATGACAGACAGAATGACAGAGCGATAGAATGACAGACAGATAGTGAAATAGAATGACAGATAGACAGAATGACAGAGCGATAGAATGACAGACAGACAGTGAAAAAGAATGACAAAATGACAGACAGAATGACAGAATAACAGACAGACAGTGAAATAGAATGACAGACAGACAGAATGACAGACAGACAGTGAGATAGAATGACAGACAGAATGACAAAACGACAGACAGAATGACAGAGTGATAGAATGACAGACAGTGAGATAGACAGAATGACGGACAGACAGACAGAAAGAATGACAAAATGACAGACAGAATGACAGACAGATAGAATGACAGACAGTGAGATAGAATGACGGACAGACAGACAGACAGAAAGAATGACAAAATGACAGACAGAATGACAGACAGATAGAATGACAGACAGTGAGATAGAATGACGGACAGACAGACAGACAGAAAGAATGACAAAATGACAGACAGAATGACAGACAGATAGAATGACAGACAGACAGTGAGACAGACAGAATGACGGACAGACAGACAGACAGAAAGAATGACAAAATGACAGACAGAATGACAGACAGATAGAATGACAGACAGTGAGATGGACAGACAGACAGACACAGACAGAATGACAAAATGACAGACAGAATGACATAGAGATAGAATGACAGACAGTGAGATGGACAGACAGACAGACACAGACAGAATGACAAAATGACAGACAGAATGACAGAGAGATAGAATGACAGACAGTGAGATGGACAGACAGACAGACATACAGACACAGACAGAATGACAAATGACAGACAGAATGACAGACAGATAGAATGACAGACAGTGAGATGGACAGACAGACAGACATACAGACACAGACAGAATGACAAAATGACAGACAGAATGAGAGAGATAGAATGACAGACAGACAGACAGACAGGCAGACAGACAGACAGACAGACAGACAAAGACAAAGACAAAGACAAAGAGACGTCTCCCCCGTGATGATCATAAAGGTTTCCCACAAATCTGGAAAAGCAGAAACCACGAGGACAGTATGTCACTGAACCCAAATGTATCACAATCGTCCACAATGGACTTCAGTACAGTCTTGTCACCAGCCATCTTGCCTGTTTCTGACTCACAACCTGCACAGGTCAAACATCCTGCCACAAGTGAAACACGTTTGACACAATTTTTCATCCCGGTAAGAAACGGTACCAGGGGAGAGAAATCGTGTCACCCCGGTAAGAAACGGTATCAGGGGAGAGAAATCGTGTCACCCCGTAAGAAACGGTATCAGGGTGAGAAATCGTGTCACCCCGGTAAGAGACGGTATCAGGGAGAGAAATCGTGTCACCCCGGTAAGAGACGGTGTCAGGGGTGAGAAATCGTGTCTTCTCAGAAAGAGCAGCTCCAACTTTCCAAGCAAATCCCGATGCAGGGAAAAATAAATGCAATGCAACACAATACAACACAAAGAATACCATACAACACAACACAATACAACCCAAAACAATACAAAGCAACATAATGTATGCAGTAGAACACAGTGTGTACAAAACCAAACGAAAAAAAAAAAAAAAAAAAAAAAAGACGGGCCACTTACCATGTGTGTTCTGTCAAACTGGTTCAAATCAGCTTTGGGCAAGATGTTGTACAGCACGTCAGTCGTTGTCTGACAACCCACACTCTTCCTGTTGTGTCACAGACTTTCACTTTGACCGAAAACAATCAAAACGGTTACAACACGACAGTTTCCTTGCTATGCGTTGGGCGCAGACTTGAAGCGTGCCAGGCGTGAAGCATCAGCAGACAGCTCTGTGATTTTAGCTGTGTGCATTCTGTGACGTGTTGTCACGTGGAAACTTGAATTCTGATCGATTTTCACGTGATGTGTATTCCATTCCATGCAGGTATCACAATAATTATTTTTACTATGGCACTTTCCAAGTTGAAAGTCAAATTCAGAATCGGTTTCACCACCGGAACTGTCTTTCATGTAACATTGTATTTCACTATTTTATTTGGTTTATTGTAATCGATCACTGTTGTCTTCTTGACGGTAAAGTACAATCCTTTTCGAATAAACATTTACTCCCTGAATAAATTGGAACATCCGCCTATTTTCCTATGAAAAGTCATTGAAATCAGACCTCACTCATTGATTTTGGTTATATATCATTACATTTGTTTTCGAGTAACGCATTTAAAACAATTCTACTGGAGGCTCTCTCACTTGTTCAACGTAAATATCTCTTTCGCTTCAGGAGGAACTTGATTAAAATCAGATATCAGTGGCCAAGATCTCACTTGTTTAACATTTTCAACATTGAATCGTTCCTGTTTGCACAGAGTCACACAACTGGTGATTTGCGATGCAAGCTAACTGGTATCAAAGTGTTCACAAGTTAATTGAAACTGTCAAGGTTGGGAACAAAAGCAGACGACATCTATAAAACTCCATGACGCAGAGCTTTACATCGCACATTAGAACTTGAGTCAATCTAAGAAAACCCCAAACCTCATGCACAAGTAATTGTTTATTCCTTGGATGGTCAAGGGAATGAGTAAGGACGCAAAACCACATTACGGTGCTGAAATAAAATGGAGCAAGATAAAACGTTCTAACCATTACATTCAAATACGTTACACCGTTGAAATAAAGTGGGTTTGCTTGAACGCAGACGGTGGCACTTGTTTTGGATTACATACACAACATGACATTGTTTGTCATTCTGTCCATCTTGGATTCATTTCTCCAAGTCCATTTGATCGGTGTCTGGTTTTTGTTTCACTTCACTGATAACTGCATGGCCGTAAGTCAGCAAACACAAGGACACTTACTGGGTCAGCTTTTGTGTCAGGACTATCATACACAGAACATCAAGAGAAGATCTGGAACGATCTGGAGTCTGTCATTTACTGAGAGTGACAAATCAATACCGACTTCTCTTCAGAACAAAATCGGATACCCCCCAAAAATCTATATGTAAGAAATCTTTTTTAACAAAAAAAAAAAAAACACCCGCCGAACACAAAATGGAGAAAGGATTGTAAAGAGAGAAGAAAAGTGGATAACTTGTCTGAAACAACAGCTGCAAGTGACTGCCTCTCCGTGTGTCTCTCTTCCCAGTGATGACGACACGACACTGGACCACACAACAAAACACGCAGGAATTAAACCTGCAACTAGTGGGGGGAAGGAGGAGGGGAGGATCACATTTCCGCCAGCAGGCGAGTGATGGAGACACAGAGCCACAAAGTGCTGTGTGATGATGTGCACTGGTCACCTACTGGCGCTGTGCTGCCGCCAACCCACCATGGCGGCCATCGTGGTGCTGGCGTTGTTGGCGATTCTCCTGGTTGTAGTGATTGGCTATTCTAGTGATTGGCTATTCTGCTGTTGTAGTGAATGGCTATTCTGCTGTTGTAGTGATTGGCTATTCTGCTGTTGTAGTGATTGGCTATTCTGCTGGTTGTCGTGATTGGCTATTCTGCTGTTGTGGTGTTTGGCTATTCTGCTGTTGTAGTGATTGGCTATTCTGCTGGTTGTAGTGATTGGCTATTCTGCTGTTGTAGTGATTGGCTATTCTGCTGTTGAAGTGATTGGCTATTGTGCTGTTGTAGTGATTGGCTATTCTGCTGTTTGTCGAGATTGGCTATTCTGTTGTTGTAGTGATTGGCTATTCTGTTGTTGTAGTGATTGGCTATTCTGTTGTTGTAGTGATTGGCTATTCTGCTGTTGTAGTGATTGGCTATTCTGCTGGTTGTAGTGATTGGCTATTCTGCTGTTGTAGTGATTGGCTATACTGCTGTTGAAGTGATTGGCTATTGTGCTGTTGTAGTGATTAGCTATTCTGCTGTTTGTCGTGATTGCTATTGTGCTGTTGTAGTGATTGGCTATTCTGCTGTTGTAGTGATTGGCTATTCTGCTGGTTGTAGTGATTGGCTATTCTGTTGTTGTAGTGATTGGCTATTCTGCTGGTTGTCGTTATTGGCTATTCTGCTGTTGTAGTGATTGGCTATTCTGCTGTTGAAGTGATTGGCTATACTGCTGTTGAAGTGATTGGCTATTGTGCTGTTGTAGTGATTGGCTATTCTGCTGTTGTCGTGATTGGCTATTTTGCTGTTGTCGTGATTGGCTATTCTGCTGTAGTAGTGATTGGCTATTCTGCTGTTGTAGTGATTGGCTATTCTGCTGGTAGTAATGATTGGTGCTACTGTTTGTAGTAATAACTGGTGCTACTGTTTGTAGTAATGATTGATGGTGTTTGTAGTAATGATTGATCGTGCTGTTTGTAGTAGTGATTGATGCTACTGTTTGTAGTAGTGATTGATGGTGCTGTTTGTAGTAATGATTGGTGCTACTGTTTGTAGTAGTGATTGGTGTTACTGTTTGTAGTAATGATTGATGGTGCTGTTTGTAGTAATGATTGGTGCTACTGTTTGTAGTAATAATTGGTGCTACTGTTTGTAGTAATGATTGATGCTATTGTTTGTAGTAATGATTGATGGTGCTGTTTGTAGTAGTGATTGATGGTGCTGTTTGTAGTAGTGATTGGTGCTTCTGTTTGTAATAATGATTGATGGAGCTGTTTGTAGTAGTGATTGATGTTACTGTTTGTAGTTATGATTGGTGCTACTGTTTGTAGTAGTGATTGGTGTTACTGTTTGTAGTAATGATTGATGGTGCTGTTTGTAGTAGTGATTGATGGTGCTGTTTGTAGTAATGATTAATGCTACACTTTGGAGTAATGATTGATGCTATTGTTTGTAGTAATGATTGATGGTGCTGTTTGTAGTAGTGATTGATGGTGCTGTTTGTAGTAGTGATTGGTGCTACTGTTTGTAGTAGTGATTGATGTTACTGTTTGTAGTAGTGATTGGTGCTACTGTTTGTAGTAGTGATTGGTGTTACTGTTTGTAGTAATGATTGATGCTACTGTTTGTAGTAGTGATTGATGGTGCTGTTTGTAGTAGTGATTGATCCTACTGTTTGTAGTAATGATTGATGCTACTGTTTGTAGTAGTGATTGATGGTGCTGTTTGTAGTAATGATTGCTGCTACTGTTTGTAGTTATGATTGGTGTTACTGTTTGTAGTAATTATTGATGCTACTGTTTGTAGTAATGATTGATGCTACTGTTTGTAGTATGGATTGATGCTACTGTTTGTGGTAGTGATTGGTGCTACTGTTTGTAGTAATGACTGATGGTGCTGTTTGTGGTAGTGATTGGTGCTACTGTTTGTAGTAATGACTGATGGTGCTGTTTGTGGTAGTGATTGGTGCTACTGTTTGTAGTAATGATTGATGGTGCTGTTTGTAGTAATGATTGATGGTGCTGTTTGTAGTAATGACTGATGGTGCTGTTTGAGGTAGTGATTGGTGCTACTGTTTGTAGTAGTGATTGATGGTGCTGTTTGTAGTAATGATTGATGGTGCTGTTTGCAGTATTGACTGATGGTGCTGTTTGCAGTATTGACTGATGGTGCTGTTTGTGGTAATGATTGATGGTGCTGTTTGTGGTAATGATTGATGGTGCTGTTTGTAGTAATGATTGATGGTGCTGTTTGCAGTATTGACTGATGGTGCTGTTTGCAGTATTGACTGATGGTGCTGTTTGTGGTAAATGATTGATGGTGCTGTTTGTGGTAATGATTGATGGTGCTGTTTGTAGTATTGATTGGTGCTACTGTTTGTAGTAGTGATTGGTGCTACTAATTTGTAGTATTGATTGGTGCTACTGTTTGTAGTATTGATTGGTGCTACTGTTTGTAGTATTGATTGGTGCTACTGTTTGTAGTGTATTGATTGGTGCTACTGTTTGTAGTATTGATTGGTGCTACTGTTTGTAGTATTGATTGGTGCTAACTGTTTGTAGTATTGATTAGTGCTACTGTTTGTAGTAGTGATTGATGCTACTGTTTGAAGTAATGATTGATGCTACTGTTTGTAGTAATGACTGATGGTGTTTGTAGTAGTGATTGATAGTCCTGTTTGTGGTATTGATTGATGGTGCAGTTTGTAGTAGTAATTGATGGTGCTGTTTGTAGTAATGATTGATGGTGCTGTTTGTGGTAGTGATATGGTGCTACTGTTTGTGGTAGTGATTGGTGCTACTGTTTGTAGTAGTGATTGATGTTGCTGTTTGTAGTAATGATTGATGGTGCTGTTTGTAGTAGTGATTGATGGTGCTGTTTGTAGTAATGATTGATGGTGCTGTTTGTAGTAATGATTGATGGCGCTGTTTGTAGTAATGATTGATGGTGCTGTTTGTAGTAATGATTGATGGTGCTGTTTGTAGTAGTGATTGATGGTGCTGTTTGTAGTAATGATTGATGGTGCTGTTTGTAGTAATGAATTGATGGTGCTGTTTGTAGTAATGATTGATGCTACTGTTTGTAGTAATGATTGATGTGCATGTTGATAGTAATGATTGATGTGCTGTTTGTAGTAATGATTGATGGTAGCTTTTGTAGTAATGATTGATGCTACTGTTTGTAGTAATGATTGATGCTACGTTTGTAGTAATGATTGATGTGCTGTTTGTAGTAATGATTGATGTACTGTTTGTAGTAATGATTGATGGTGCTGTTTGTAGTGATATCGTTTGTAGAATTGATGTGCTGTTTGTAGTAATGATTGATGGTGCTGTTTGTAGTAATGATTCATGGTGCTGTTTGTAGTAATGATTGATGCTACTGTTTGTAGTAATGATTGATGCTACTGTTTGTAGTAATGTTGATGGTGCTGTTTTTATGTGTAGTAATGATTGATGGTAGCTGTTTGTAGTAATGATTGATGTCTAACTGTTTGTAGTAATGATTGATGATGCTGTTTGTAGTAATGATTGATGCTGCTGTTTGTAGTAATGATTGATGGTGCTGTTTGTAGTAATGATTGATGCTTGTGTATTGTAGTTAAATGATTGATGCTACTGTTTGTAGTAATGAATGATGGTGCTGTTTGTAGTAATGATTGATGGTGCTGTTTGTAGTAATGATTGATGGTGCTGTTTGTAGTAAATGATTGATGATGCTGTTTGTAGTAATGATTGATGGTGCTGTTTGTAGTAATGAATTGATGATGCTGTTTGTAGTAATGATTGATGGTGCTGTTTGTAGTAATGATTGATGGTGCTGTTTGTAGTAATGATTGATGGTGCTGTTTGTAGTAATGATTGATGCTGCTGTTTGTAGTAATGATATTGTAATGACTGACTGTTTGTAGTAATGATTGATGTGCTGTTTGTAGTAATGATTGATGGTGCTGTTTGTAGTAATGATATGTATAATTATCTCTGTTTGTAGTAATGATTGATGTGCTGTTTGTAGTAATGATTGATGGTGCTGTTTGTAGTAAATGATTGATGGTGCTGTTTGTAGTAATGATTGATGTGCTGTTGTAGTAATGATTGAATTGGGCTGTTTGTAGTAATGATTGATGACTGTTGAGAATGATGGTTTGTAGTAATGATTGATGGTGCTGTTTTGTATAATGATTGATGGTGCTGTTTGTAGTAATGATTGATGCTGCTGTTTGTAGTAATGATTGATGTGCTGTTTGTAGTAAATGATTGATGTGCTGTTTGTATAATGATTGATGGTGCTGTTTGTAGTAATGATTGATGCTACTGTTTGTAGTAATGATTGATGTGCTGTTTGTAGTAATGATTGATGCTACTGTTTGTAGTAATGTGATGATGTGATGCTGTTTGTAGTAATGATTGATTGCTGTTGTAGTAATTGATGTACTTTGTAATAATGATGGTGCTGTTTGTAGTAATGATTGATGGTGCTGTTTGTAGTAATGATTGATGGTGCTGTTTGTAGTAATGATTGATGGTGCTGTTTGTAGTAATGATTGATGCTCTGTTTGTAGTAATGATTGATGATGCTGTTTGTAGTAATGATTGATGCTGCTGTTTGTAGTAATGATTGATGGTGCTTTTTGTAGTAATGATTGATGCTGCTGTTTGTAGTAATGATTGATGCTACTGTTTGTAGTAATGATTGATGTGCTGTTTGTAGTAATGATTGATGTGCTGTTTGTAGTAATGATTGATGGTGCTGTTTGTAGTAATGATTGATGCTACTGTTTGTAGTAGTGATTGATGGTGCTGTTTGTAGTAATAATTGATGGTGCTCTTTGTAGTAATGATTGATGGTGCTGTTTGTAGTAATGATTGATGGTGCTGTTTGTAGTAATGATTGATGGTGCTGTTTGTAGTAATGATTGATGGTGCTGTTTGTAGTAATGATTGATGCTACTGTTTGTAGTAGTGATTGGTGGTGCTGTTTGTAATATTGATTGGTGGTGCTGTTTGTAGTAATGATTGGTGGTCTGTTTGTAATATTGATTGGTGGTGCTGTTTGTAATATTGATTGGTGGTGCTGTTTGTAATATTGATTGGTGGTGCTGTTTGTAATAATGATTGGTGGTGCTGTTTGTAGTAATGATTTGTGGTGTTGTTTAGACAGAGACAGAGAAACAGAGACGTTTGAAATTGTAATAATCGTCAGTACTAGGATTACGTTAGTCTTGTTAGTAATATAGGAACCATTCTCATTACAAAGGATGATGCAGTTCCAAGTTCATGTTCCAAATGGTTAGATAAATTGGGAATAAACGTTTTATGGAAAAAGGTATTTATGAAAATTTAAAGTACAAGAAATTAGACTAATACTGTTTCAGATACGTATTGTTGCCAGAATTTTAGAGATTGATGTCGTTCTAAAAGAACTGGACTTGTATATAATTTCTACTGTAACTTCTTTAACAGTCCCAATGCTGGAGAACTAGCGGAAATAATGATATCAGATTTTACTTTTAACTGATAGCAGGGAAAATTTTCCGGAATGCAAACGGTTACTTAGTAAAGGCTTAAACCACTGCAGCCAAGTAGAGTTGACTTTTTCTAATGTCAGATTACTTATATCGGCATTATGAAGATTCCAATATTATTCCAGTTTATTAGAAGAAGGAAAGAAGAGAAATGGAAGATGCGCTAATAAAAGATGCAAGTTATCGAAAGAAAACATTGAACAAAAAATAGGCATGACAAACGATTGAAAAAGAAGCGACAACCAAAAACTCGTTTCATTACGTCAACAAGTTACAGGCATACTGGTTTTCTCCAGATTAGGTAGACTGCGAAATATTTCAGACTGTTTGTGTGACTTTGAAAAAAGACACTGTATCAGTAAAACCATAATAACAGTTGTGAAAGAAGATCGCAACGCAACAAAAGACCTGGACGAAAATAAGAATGAAGTGAACAACGTTCACAGACAACTTTATGAAAGAAATGAAAACAATGAAGACTATGATAGAAATGACTGTAAATGAAATATCTCAACCGTGTGTGAAAGATAAGACAGCTCTAGAAAGTGAAATCACTTTACAACACATCATCATCATCATCATCATCAGGTGCCCTGCCGCATGGTGTTGGCCACCATGGACTTCCAACCACCTCTATCTCTCGTTGCCCCTAGCATCTCCCCCACCCTCCTCATCCCCAACCACTCTGCAAGTCCGTCCAGCATTCTCTCCCTGGGTCTACCTGATGCTCTTTTTCCCTCCAGCTTTCCCGTTGTGACCAGGTGCTCAAAATCCCCCTTCCTCATAAAATGGCCTATAAATGTTGCTTGTCTTTTCCTAATCTTCCTTATGAGTGATCTACTTGTGTCTGCCTCCATCAAGACTGTCTCGTTTGTTTTCTTTGCTGTCCATGGAACTCTCAACATTCTTCTTAGAAACCACATCTCGGCTGCCTCAATCTTGCTCTGGCTTTGCTTGCTGACTGTCCATGCCTCGCATCCGTACAGCAGTATTGGTTCTATATAACCTTCAAGGACTCTCTTTCTGATGTTAATTGATATGCATTTGTTGGTAAGAATGCTTGTCATCTTCTTGAATGCTGTTTTGGCTTGGCCGATTCTGCCAGCTATTTCCGATGTGCATCTGCCGTCTGATGAAATGACCGTTCCCAGGTATTTGAACTTATTAACCTGTGTCAAGGTTGTGCCATTTGCTGTTATTTTGCATGAGGGGATTTCATGTTTTTTACTGATCACCATGACTTCAGTCTTTAGAACACATGCAGAATGGAAAAGCCCACGAACCGATAGCTTTGATGCCAAATCTTTCATTTCTTTTGAATTCAGTTTGGCCCTTTCGTAGTTACAGCGCTGAATGAAGCGTTCGGAGATGGCGAACTTTCTGCAACACAGAAAGAAGGCTTGATAAGACGTATCCCCAAAAGGACACGAGCCAAACGAGTATATATGAAATGGGCGTTCTATCTCTTTTGAACGTTACATTTCTTACATTGAATACAGGATAAAACATGTATTACCATAACTCATTAATGAAGACCACACAGGATTCAATACTAACAGATACATGTTCAAAATACCAAGCCAATATATGATTTAAAGCACGACTCAGACGCAAAGCAGATACCAGGTTTGTTGTTTTGCATAGACTTTAACAAAGTTTTTGATTCTGTTGATTGGCATTTCATGGTTAAAGTTTTAAGAGCATTTGGATTTGACAATGACATATATAACTGAATAGAGACCTTTTATTACAACAATCAATGACATATATAACTGAATAGAGACCTTTTATTACAACAATCAATGACATATATAACTGAATAGAGACCTTTTATTACAACAATCAATGACATATATAACTGAATAGAGACCTTTCATTACAACAATCAATGACATATATAACTGAATAGAGACCTTTTATTACAACAATCAATGACATATATAACTGAATAGAGACCTTTTATTACAACAATCAATGACATATATAACTGAATAGAGACCTTTTATTACAACAATCAATGACATATATAACTGAATAGAGACCTTTTATTACAACAATCAATGACATATATAACTGAATAGAGACCTTTTATTACAACAATCAATGACATATATAACTGAATAGAAACCTTTTATTACAACAATCATTGACATATATAACTGAATAGAGACCTTTTATTACAACAATCAATGACATATATAACTGAATAGAGACCTTTTATTACAACAATCAATGACATATATAACTGAATAGAGACCTTTTATTACAACAATCAATGACATATATAACTGAATAGAGACCTTTTATTACAACAATCAATGACATATATAACTGAATAGAGACCTTTTATTACAACAATCAATGACATATATAACTGAATAGAGACCTTTTATTACAACAATCAATGACATATATAACTGAATAGAGACCTTTTATTACAACAATCAAGTCCACTGTGATAGCTTCTGGTCAAAGCATACATTGGTTCAAGATAGAATGAGGCTCTAAACAAGGTGATCCTTTATTGCCGAACCGTTTCATAATAATTATATAATTACAATATTTATATAACGCAAAATCTTGATAAAATCAAATCTAAGCGCTGAAATAGACACACACGCACGCACGACACACACACGCACGAAAACACACACACACACACACACACACACACACACACACACACACACACACAAACACACACACACACGCATGGCTATAAATGGGGAGAAAGAATAAAAGCAATCGAAAATTATAGAGAGCATATTATATACAATTATATATTACAATGTGATTCCCCTCCGAGCGGAGACAGGCTGCAGAGGGGATTGAGTGAGGTCAGGATTTTATGCAGAGGAGAAAAGGTGAGTTTTGAGAGCGGACTTGAAGGAGACAAAAGTAGGTTGCTGACGGACTGAGAGAGGAAGTTTGTTCCAGGAAAGTGGACCAGAAACAGAGAAGGCTCGTGGACCATAGGTATTGAGCTTAGTGCGTGGAAAGCGAAAAGTCAGAGGATCGGAGGCAGAGCGGAGGGTAGGTGAGGGAAGATAGATCTCAAGTAGGCTTAACAGCTAATCGGGGGCTGCGTTATTGAGGCTTATATGCAGGAATATTGGCAATAATGATTTTGGAAAAAAAATATATGTATTAAAAAATTATATTTATAATAAAGAAAAAACCTATATCAGCTTTATTTTTGGATTTCTGTATTCCTTCTCTCACAGATTTTGATTCTTCCATTCGATGAAAAAACGTCAGATGCTATATTGTAAACAACACTGTAGATTTTAAAGAAAAAAATTAAGTAAGAAAATAGCGCTTGACGTTCTATGGAAAAGTCAAACCATTTTCCACCATTGCTCTGTGACTAACCAAACTTCTATGCCCTAAGTTGGCAAGGTCACGTTTACCATTTTCCAGCGTGCGTTCATAAATGAAATGAAAAAAATTGTAAATAATTTCTTATTTGCATTTCGTAATTTCCTGCTGAACAGGGAAAAGACATAACTGTCCTCTTGGCGACCTCAGATTTTCGTTTTCGTTTTTGTCGGTTCGTATTATGCCCCAGTGTAGAAGTGCGATTTGGGATTGTCTTGGATTATCCTCGTTGTCTTGTCATTAGGTTGCTCTAGCTTGAACATCATCATCATCATCATCAGGTGCCCTGCCGCATGGCGTTGGCGACCATGGACTTCCAACCATCTCTATCTCTCGTTGCCCCTAGCATCTCCTCCACCCTCCTCATCCCCAGCCACTCTGCAAGTCCGTCCAGCATTCTCTCCCTGGGTCTACCTGGTGCTCTCTTTCCCTCCAGCTTTCCCGTTGTGACCAGGTGCTCCAAATCCCCCTTCCTGATAAAATGGCCTGTAAATGTTGCCTGTCTTTTCCTAATCTTCCTTATGAGTGATCTATTTGTGTCTGCCTCCATCAAGACTGTCTCGTTTGTTTGTTTTTTTTGCTGTCCATGGAACTCTCAACATTCTTCTTAGAAACCACATCTCGGCTGCCTAAATCTTGCTCTGGCTTTAATAATAATAATAATAATTACAATTTTTATATATAGCGCAAAATCTTGATAAAATCAAATCTAAGCGCTGAAACAGACACACACACACGCACGCACGCACGCACACACGCACGAACGCACGCACGCACACACACACACACACACACACACACACACACACACACCACACACACACACACGGCTATAAATGGGGAGAAAGAATAAAAGCAATGGAAAATTATAGAGAGCATATTATATACAATAAATTATTATATGTTACAATGTGATTCCCCTCCGAGCGGAGATAGGCTGCAGAGGGGATTGAGTGAGGTCAGGATTTTATGCAGAGGAGAAAAGGTGAGTTTTGAGAGCGGACTTGAAGGAGACAAAAGTAGGTTGCTGACGGACTGAGAGAGGAAGTTTGTTCCAGGAGAGTGGACCAGAAATAGAGAAGGCTCGTGGATTGAGCTTAGTGCGTGGAAAGCGAAAAGTCAGAGGATCGGAGGCAGAGCAGAGGGTAGGTGAGGGAAGATAGATCTCAAGTAGGCTTGACAGGTAATCGGCGGTTGCGTTATTGAAGTTTTTGTAGCACATGGTGTCTAGTTTGTACTGTATGCGCTTTGATACAGGGAGCCAGTGAAGTTGTGCCAGGAGAGGAGATACGTGGTCAGCTTTTTTCTTTTTGAGTACAAGGCGTGCAGCATTGTTTTGAATGCGCTGTAGGATGTGAATGGTGGAGGCAGGAAGACAGGACAGGAGTGAATTGCAATAGTCAATGCGAGACATTATGAAGGAGAGAACGAGTTTTGCAGTTGTTTCCACAGAGAGATACTTCCTGATCAGGCTTATACGATGGAGGTGATAGTAGCAAGATCTGGCAGTTTGAGAAACAAAGTTGTTCATGGAGAGGTTAGAGTCAATGCAGACACCAAGGTTTTTAGCTGAATCAGAAATTGGGACTGATGTGTTACATAATAGGAGAGAAAGAGGAGGCAGCTGAGAAAGTTTCTGACGGGTGCCAATGAGGATAGCTTCTGTCTTGTCGTCATTAAGCTGAAGTTTGTTGTATGTCATCCAATTTTTAATGTCCGAGTAACACTCAGTGGTGCGAGTCAGGAGGCGCTGTATATTGTCAGGTGAGTCACTGTCTTGAAGTTGGGTGTCATCAGCATAGAAGTGGTGTTTTATAGAGTGGGAGTTGATGATGGTGGACAGGGGGGAGGTGTAAAGAATGAAAAGAACAGGGCCAAGGACAGATCCTTGTGGAACACCACAGGTCAGGTATGCAGGTTGAGAGTAAGTGCCATTGATGAGAACAGTTTGTTTTCTGCTTGATAGATATGAAGTGAACCAGGAGAGAGCAATGTCAGAGATGCCAAAAGTATGATGAAGTCTAGAAAGGAGAATAGCTTTGCTTGCTGACTGTCCACGCCTCGCATCCGTACAACAGTATAGCTTGAACAACGATTACATATAAATAGAAATATATGTATACACATATATATTTCCATATTATATATATATATATATATATATATATATGTATGTATATATATATATATATATATATGGAGAGAGAGAGAGAGACAGACAGACAGACAGATGTATTCATATTCATTTCTTATGTCACCGTGGATTTACAATGTGAAACTCAGGCTGCTTTCCCTGTTGATGTTTTCTTTGTCTTCTGTCGTGAAGTTTATATCGGATGCGATGCGGTGTGTAGTCCCAGTAACAGACATAAGTAACAGTTCAAAACTGACTTACAGAATTAATCGCAATGTAGCTGAAGAGAGAGAGAGAGAGACAGACAGACAGACAGAAACAGACAGACAGACAGAGACAGAGAGACTGACAGAGAGAGACAGACAGAGACAGACAGATAGACAGAGAGAGAGAGACAGACAGAGAGAGAGAGAGACAGACAGAGACAGAGAGAGACAGACAGAGAGAGAGAGAGACAGACAGAGAGAGAGAGACAGACAGACAGACAGTGTGGCGTGTGTTGACAGTAAACAGCGTGCGGATAACAGCACGCATGATATTCGTTTAAATGATAACTGATTGCTGTTCACTGTGAAATGTATATATACTGTAGTCAGTTGAGAATCAGACAGCGAGGAGTAAAGACGTAGAAGCATTGCCCTGTCTTCCGAGTTGGCTGTACAAAGAACAAAACATGGTGTCAGAATCGTGATTACGAACTCCAACAAAAATCCAGAATATTGAAGACTAAAGTTCAACCATGGAAGATGAACAAGATGAGAGAAGAGCCAGTCGACGACATGCCAAGATTCCCTTGCCTCCTAAACTTGATGTGAATGGAGGAAACCTGCAGAGTAGCTGGAGGAAATTCAAGAGGCTTTGGGACAGCTATGAAATTGTGACAACACAGACAGAAGAAGACTCAACATACAGAACAGCAGTTTTTCTTTCTTGCATCGGGCTGGATGCTATGGACATCTATGAAGGATTGGCATTTGCTAATGAAGCTGAAAGAAATGACATTGACACTGTTCTCCAGAAATTCGAAGAATACTGTGTGGGTTCAACCAATGAAACTTACGAAGCATTCAGATTCAACTGCAGACATCAAGCAGCAGGAGAATCTATCGAACAGTTTGTAGCAGAACTGCGGAGACTGATCAAGACCTGTAACTATGGTACACTGGAAGACAGACTGTTGAGAGATCAAATCGTACTGGGTGTACATGACGAGACTCTGCGATCAAAATTACTGGAAGTGCGACAGCTGACATTGACTGCATGCATTGATATGTGCAGAGCGCATGAATCAAGTCAACATCAAACCGTCCAAATGATGAGAAAAACGCAGGATACGCAGGAAGTCCAAGTTTTCAAAGAAAAGAAGACAGCAAAGCAGTACAGCAAAGGAAACAAACCAGAGTACAGAGAGAAATGCGGATATTGTGGTGGAAAGGACCCAAGAGCAAAAGAGAAATGTCCAGCATTTGGAAGAAAATGCAAAGGTTGTGGAGGAAATAATCACTTTGCTTCATGCTGCAGAACACCCAAGAAAAATCAAAAGAAAACAAGAGTTCGGCACTTCGAAGAAGAAGAGACCGACACTGAAAGCGATAATGAAATCCTTGGGATCGAAGACAAAACCAGAAAAAAGGAGAGAAACATACGAGCAAAAATGCTGATAAATGAGATGCCGGTAACATTTCTTCTTGACACAGGTGCAACAACAAACGTGATGTCTGAGAGCCTGTACAGAGAAGTCACAGGAGATGAAAGAAAATCTGACCTGCAAGAGACGAAGAAGAAGCTGGTGATGTTCAACGGAACAGAAATGAAGCCTGTGGGGGAGATAATGCTGCGAGTGAAAAACCCCAAGAACAGAAGGAAATACAAAGTCAACTTCGCGATCACCAAAATGGACTGTAAGCCAGTACTGGGACTGAAAGCTGTACAGCACATGCAATTGTTGACGATCAATGAAGAGAACATTGCAACGATAGCGGCGAATCAGAAAGAGGAGGAAAATGCAAAAGATATGCTCACAAGATACACAACGATGTCTTTGAAGGAGAAGGAAAACTCGAAGGGAAATTACACCTAGAAACAGACCCCAGTATTGCTCCAGTGAAGATGCCTTGCAGAAAGTGGCCGATAGCAGTGCAAGAGAAAGTGAAGGACGAGCTGAAGAGGTTGAAAAAACTGGACGTGGTCACTAAAGTAGACACGCCCAGGATGAACATGGACATTGAAGATTTTGTCAAAACATGCAGAGCCTGTAACACATACCAACGTGGTCAGCAGAAGGAACCACTTATCAGCACAGAGATCCCTGAACTGCCCTGGCAACACATCGCTTGTGACATCTTTGAACATAATGGCAATGAATACCTGGTCACGGTCCATCACTACTCTGATTTCTTTGAGATTGATCGGTTACAAACAAGAGAATCCAAAGAGGTCATCATCTGTCTGAAGAGACACTTGGCAAGACACGGAATACCAGAACGCCTGACAACAGACTGTGGAACTCAATTCACATCAAACCAGTTTGGAAAGTTCAGAAAAACATATGGGTTTGAACACGTAACAAGCTCACCACACTACCCTCTGTCCAATGGAAAAGCAGAGAGTGCGGTGAAGGCTGCAAAGATGTGCATGAAGAAAGCAGAACACAACAATCAAGATCCCTTCCTTGCTTTACTTGAGTTGAGAAACATCCCGACAGAGACTGTAAACAGTTCGCCTGCTCAGAGACTGTTCGGCAGAAGAACACGAACACAAGTGCCGACGTCAAAGACATTACTCCAACCTACAGTTGTACCAATCAAGAAAGAACTTGAGAAAAGGAAACTGAAGCAAGCGCACTACTACAACAGAAGCGCAGTAGAGCTGACAGAACTGAGTCCAGGACAGATTGTGAAATTCCAACCTCCAGGATCCAAAAAGTGGATCAGCGCCAAAGTTGACCAACAGGTGAACATCCGATCATACAACATTCGCACAGAGGACGGACGTCAGTACAGAAGGAATCGTCGTCAGCTACGAGACACAACAGAAACGGAGCTTCAGCAGACAATCAACCCTCAACAACTTGTCCAGAGAAGGATGATTTCTGGAAGACATCAGGAAAGCGACACATCAGGCAAGCAACAGCAAATCATCATTCCATCAAAACAGATGCTGGAAGATAACAAGAAAACTGGAACTGGAACAGATGTCAGGACGCCAGCATCGTCTGTCCGTGAGAACTCATCTGATCAGTCACCAGTCATCAAAGTGTCTGAGACAACCAGCATCAAGGAGCCAGATGAAGTTATCAAACAAACAAGGACAGGACAACCCGAACCAGTTAGTTCTCCTTACAGAACAAGATCTGGAAGACAAAGCAAAAGGCCAGATTTCCTGAAATATGAATGAAACTGAAGACTCTTCTACAATCAGATAAACTGAAAGCATTGCGAAATATGGACATGATGATGATGGATAGTATAATGATCAGAGATAAAATGAGGTGAATGAATGATTGGGCCCTGTGCGTGAGAATGAGTGTTTGTTAAGTTAATGTTGTGATAAAGGTAGGAAACACATTTATTTCGTATGGACTGAAAGATAGGAAAAATGATTAATTGTTTTTATTTCCTTACAGAAAGGGAGATGTGGCGTGTGTTGACAGTAAACAGCGTGCGGATAACAGCACGGCATGATATTCGTTTAAATGATAACTGATTGCTGTTCACTGTGAAATGTATATATACTGTAGTCAGTTGAGAATCAGACAGCGAGGAGTAAAGACGTAGAAGCATTGCCCTGTCTTCCGAGTTGGCTGTAGAAAGAACGAAACAGACAGAGAGACAGAGACAGAGAAAGAGAGAGAGAGAGAGTAAGAGAGACAGAGGCAGAGAGACACAGAGAGAGAGACAGACAGACAGACAGAGACAGAGAAAGAGAGAGAGAGAGACAGATACAGACAGATACAGACAGACAGACATACAGAGAGGAGTGCCTGTATATCAGCATATATGTGACAGTCATTTTTTCTGTATGTCGTTCAGTCTTCAGTAGACAAGTCATTCCATGGTTACTTGCTGTGTCTTTGACACAAACTATAGGCATTGGAGAGGTCTAGGAGATGGTCTGGTGCCCTCCTGCCACCGCTCAATGTTTTCATGAGGGGGTAGGGGTGGGTGGGAGGGAGAGTCTCTCCCGGGTTGCAGCGCCTTTGTGTTGTATCAACGATGTGATATAGAATTGGACCCTAACTAATTGTTCGTTTGTGTTTCTTTATCTGTTTGTTTGGGTTTTGTTTTTGTTGGTGTTGGTGTTGGTGGTGTTGGTGTTGGTGGTGTTGTGTTGGTGGTGTTGGTGTTGTTGTTGATGTTGGTGTTGGTGTTGGTGTTGTTGGTGTTGATGGTGTTGGTGGTGTTGTTGGTGTTGGTGTTGGTGTTGGTGTTGGTGTTGGTGTTGGTGTTGTTGTTGGTGTTGGTGGTGGTGTTGGTGTTGGTCTTGGTGTTGGTGGTGTTGGTGTTGGTCTTGATGTTGGTGGTGGTGTTGTTGTTGTTGTTGTTGTTGGTGTTGATGTTGGTGTTGTTGGTGTTGGTGTTGTTGGTGGAGGTGTTGGTGTTGGTGTTGGTTGTGGTGTTGGTGTTGGTGTTGCTGTTGTTGTTGTTGGTGGTGGTGGTGGTGGTGGTGGTGGTGGTGGTGGTGGTGGTGGTACCTGGGGATCGAAGATAAAGACACTAGAATGCCATCAGCCTGTGCATAACCAAATCGCGTTTCCAATGTCTGCAGAGTCCTGTGAAATCTGCTAATAGATTACCAGTAGATATGTGTGGAGCCACATCAACCTGTTGAAATATTACACATACAAGTCTTTGGCGCTCTAGTATGGTGAGTCTGGTATTGTCTAACAAACATTTTTTTCAAAGGCGGGTTGGTTGGTTGAGGGTTTTTATGGGTGGTTGAGGTTTTTATGGGTGGTTGAGGGTTTTTATGGGTGGTTGAGGGTTTTTTACGCTGTAACAATCGACCATACACAACATCAAGTGTGCAAAACACGTGTAGCTGCCCGCAACGTCATGTCCTGTAAATCTATCCATTTCATGTTATCTGTCCTGTAAATCTATCCATTTCATGTTGTCTGTCCTGTAAATCTATCCATTTCATGTTGTCTGTCCTGTAAATCTATCCATTTCATGTCGTCTGTCCTGTAAATCTATCCATTTCATGTTGTCTGTCCTGTAAATCTATCCATTTCATGCCAGCTGTCCTGTAAATCTATCCATTTCATGTTGTCTGTCCTGTAAATCTATCCATTTTATGTCATCTGTCCTGTAAATCTATCCATTTCATGTTGTCTGTCCTGTAAATCTATCCATTTCATGTTGTCTGTCCTGTAAATCTATCCATTTCATGCCAGCTGTCCTGTAAATCTATCCATTTCATGTCATATGTCCTGTAAATCTTTTTATTTCATGTCATCTGTCCTGTAAATCTATCCATTTCATGCCATCTGTCCTGTAAATCTATCCATTTCATCTTATCTGTCCTGTAAATCTATCCATTTCATGCCATCTGTCCTGTAAACCTATCCATTTCATGTTGTCTGTCCTGTAAATCTATCCATTTCATTTTGTCTGTCCTGTAAATCTATCCATTTCATCTTATCTGTCCTGTAAATCTATCCATTTCATGTCATCTGTCCTGTAAATCTATCCAATTCATGTTATCTGTCCTGTAAATCCATCCATTTCAACTTATCTGTCCTGTAAATCTATCCATTTCATGCCAGCTGTCCTGTAAATCTATCAATTTCATGTCATATGTCCTCTAAATCTTTTTATTTCATGTCATATGTCCTGTAAATCTATCCATTTCATGTCATATGTCCTCTAAATCTTTATATTTCATGTTATCTGTCCCTTAAATCTATCCATTTCATGTCATCTGTCCTGTAACTCTATCCATTTCATGCTATCTGTCCTGTAAATCTATCCATTTCATGCTATCTGTCCTGTAAATCTATCCATTTCATGCTATCTTCCTGTAAATTTATCCATTTCATGTCATCTGTCCTGTAAATCTATCCATTTCATGTCATCTATTCTGTAAATCTATCCATTTCATGTTGTCTGTCCTGTAAATCTATCCATTTCATGCTATCTGTCCTGTAAATCTGTCCATTTCATGTCATCTGTCCTGTAAATCTATCCATTTCATGTCGTCTGTCCTGTAAATCTATCCATTTCATGTTGTCTGTCCTGTAAATCTGTCCATTTCATGTTGTCTGTCCTGTAAATCTATCCATTTCATGTCGTCTGTCCTGTAAATCTATCCATTTCATGTTGTCTGTCCTGTAAATCTATCCATTTCATGTCATCTGTCCTGTAAATCTATCCATTTCATCTTATCTGTCCTGTAAATCTATCCATTTCATCTTATCTGTCCTGTAAATCTATCCATTTCATGTTGTCTGTCCTGTAAATCTATCCATTTCATGTCATCTGTCCTGTAAATCTATCCATTTCATGCCATCTGTCCTGTAAATCTATCCATTTCATCTTATCTGTCCTGTAAATCTATCCATTTCATCTTATCTGTCCTGTAAATCTATCCATTTCATGTTGTCTGTCCTGTAAATCTATCCATTTCATGTCATCTGTCCTGTAAATCTATCCATTTCATCTTATCTGTCCTGTAAATCTATCCATTTCATGTCATCTGTCCTGTAAATCTATCCATTTCATCTTATCTGTCCTGTAAATCTATCCATTTCATCTTATCTGTCCTGTAAATCTATCCATTTCATGTTGTCTGTCCTGTAAATCTATCCATTTCATGTTGTCTGTCCTGTAAATCTATCCATTTCATTTTGTCTGTCCTGTAAATCTATCCATTTCATGTTGTCTGTCCTGTAAATCTGTCCATTTCATGTTGTCTGTCCTGTAAATCTATCCATTTCATGTCATCTGTCCTGTAAATCTATCCATTTCATGCCATCTGTCCTGTAAATCTATCCATTTCATGTTATCTGTCCTGTAAATCTATCCATTTCATGTTATCTGTCCTGTAAATCTATCCATTTTATGTCATCTGTCCTGTAAATCTATCCATTTCATGTTGTCTGTCCTGTAAATCTATCCATTTCATGTCATCTGTCCTGTAAATCTATCCATTTCATGTCATCTGTCCTGTAAATCTATCCATTTCATGTCATCTGTCCTGTAAATCTATCAATTTCATGTCATCTGTCCTGTAAATTTATCCATTTCATGTCGTCCTCAAAACGTATGTATCGTATGTCCTTCAACTGTAACTTTCTGTCCTCTAAATCTGTCGTGTGTTTCATTGAGTCTTTTGCATCAGTCTTTGTCATGTTTTCTACATCTGTCTTTCTTTCTCAACACTGATCATGTCCCACAACTTCCTCTCTCCATCCCTGACCCCAGCTGATATTGTAATAGAACGCGCTGGGAATGGAAAAAGCATAGCACAGGGTTTACCCAGACAACGGACAAGGTAACCATGACAAGGAAGCCAGCAAAGTGAGACTGGTGACGGTTCCTCAGGCCCAGAAGCCTGACAGCAAGGGAAGAAAAAGACTGACAAATCAACGCCAGGGGAAAAAACAGCCAAAGGCCAGCAACTAAATCATGATAAAAGACAGGCCACTGGGATGACTGTGGATTCAAAGACAAAGAATCGGAGATTTCGTGCTGAAGCAAAAGATATCCATGGTGGGATCTAAGATTACAGGGGAAAACAAAACAAAGCCAACAACACGTGGTATGTGTCTTCCCCTCCCCCCTTTCCCCACTTCCCGACATTGTCGTCACGTTGCCTATTCTAGAGCTAATCAATACACGACTAAACCAGACCCATTCCACCGAAACCGGATCGCTAGAGACGACACAGAAGCCATCAATATCAAGCCATGGGCAGCTTATCCAACACAGGAGACGTGTCGCTTGTGTGAAGTTCACTAATGTCTGTCTCGATACAACGTATTTTGGGTCTTTCCAATATGACCACTACTTATCCCCTCCCTATCCCCATGGCCACTACATGTCTCCTTCCTATCCCCATGACCACTACTTATCCCCTCCCTATCCCCATGGCCACTACTTGTTCACTCCCTATCCCCATGGCCACTACTTATCCCCTCCCTATCCCCATGGCAACTACATGTCTCCTTCCTATCCCCATGGCCACTACTTGTTCACTCCCTATCCCCATGGCCACTACTTATCCCCTCCCTATCCCCATGGCAACTACATGTCTCCTTCCTATCCCCATGACCACTACTTATCCCCTCCCTATCCCATGGCCACTACTTATCCCTCCCTATCACCATGGCCAGTACTTATCCCCTCCCTATCCCCATGGCCACTGCCTGTTTCCTCCCAATCCCCATGGCCACTACTTATCCCCTCCCTATCCCCATGGCCACTACTTATCCCCTCCCTATCCCCATGGCCACTACTTATCCCTCCCTATCCCCATGGCCACTACTTATCCCCTCCCTATCCCCATGGCCACTACTTATCCCCTCCCTATCCCCATGGCCACTACTTATCCCTCCCTATCCCCATGGCCACTACTTATCCCTCCCTATCCCCATGGCCAACTACTTATCCCTCCCTATCCCCATGGCCACTACTTATCCCCTCCCTATTCCCATGGCCACTACTTATCCCTCCCTATCCCCATGGCCACTACTTATCCCCTCCCTATCCCATGGCCACTACTTATTCCCTCCCTATCCCCATGGCCACTACTTATCCCTCCCTATCCCATGGCCACTACTTATCCCTCCCTATCCCCATGGCCACTACTTATCCCTCCCTATCCCCATGGCACTACTTATCCCTCCCTATCCCATGGCCACTACTTATCCCTCCCTATCCCCACGGCCACTACTTATCCCTCCCTATCCCCATGGCCACTACTTATCCCTCTCCTATCCCATGGCCACTACTTATCCCTCCCTATCCCATGGCCACTACTTATCCCCTCCCTATCCCCATGGCCATACTTATCCCCTCCCTATCCCCATGGCCACTGCCTGTCCCCTCCCTATCCCCATGGCCACTACATGTCCCCTCCCTATCTCCATGGCCACTACCTGTCCCCTCCCTATCCCCATGGCCGCTACTTATCCCCTCCCTATCCCATGGCCACTACTTATCCCTCCCTATCCCCATGGCCACTACCTGTCCCCTCCCTATCCCATGACTACTGCATGTCCCCTCCCTATCCCATGGCCACTACTTATCCCCTCCCTATCCCCATGCCCACTACCTGTCCCCTCCCTATCCCCATGGCCACTACTTTTCCCTCCCTATCACCATGGCCACTACTTATCCCCTCCCTATCCCCATGGCCACTACTTATCCCCTCCCTATCCCCATGGCCATTACATGTCCACTCCCTATCCCCATGGCCACTACTTATTCCCTCCCTATCACCATGGCCACTACTTATCCCCTCCCTATCACCATGGCCACTACTTATCCCCTCCCTATTACCATGGCCACTACTTATCCCCTCCCTATCCCTATGGCCACTACCTGTCCCCTCCCTATCCCCTGCCACAAGTCCTTTCCTGTTAAAAGAGACAGACACTCTGTCTTTCCGCTTCCTGTGACCCTATGGACACCGGCACAAAGCTCCATGACATAACACTGTTGAACCACCCTATGGACACTGATACCAAGCTCCATGACATAACATGTTGAACCACCCTATGGACACTGATACCAAGCTCCATGACATAACACTGTTGGACCACCCTTTGGACACTGATACCAAGCTCCATGACATAACACTGTTGGACCACCCTATGGACACTGATACCAAGCTCCATAACACTGTTGGACCACCCTATGGACACTGATACCAAGCTCCATGACATAACACTGTTGGACCACCCTATGGACACTGATACCAAGCTCCATGACATAACACTGTTGAACCACCCTATGGACACCGATACCAAGCTCCATGACATAACACTGTTGAACCACCCTATGGACACGGCACCAAGCTCCATGACATAACACTGTTTGGACCACCCTATGGACACTGATACCAAGCTCCATAACACTGTTGGACCACCCTATGGACACCGATACCAAGCTCCATAACACTGTTGGACCACCCTATGGACACTGATACCAAGCTCCATGACATAACACTGTTGGACCACCCTATGGACACTGATACCAAGCTCCATAATACTGTTGGACCACCCTATGGACACCGATACCAAGCTCCATGACATAACACTGTTGGACCACCCTATGGACACTGATACCAAGCTCCATGACATAACACTGTTGGACCACCCTATGGACACTGATACCAAGCTCCATAACATAACACTGTTGGACCACCCTATGGACACTGATACCAAGCTCCATGACATAACACTGTTGGACCACCCTATGGACACTGATACCAAGCTCCATGACATAACACTGTTGGACAACCCTATGGACACTGATACCAAGCTCCATGACATAACACTGTTGAAGCACCTATGGACACTGATACCAAGCTCCATGACATAACACTGTTGGACCACCCTATGGACACCGCACCAAGCTCCATGACATAACACTGTTGGACCACCCTATGGACAATGATACCAAGCTCCATGACATAACACTGTTGGACCACCCTATGGATACTGATACCAAGCTCCATAACACTGTTGAACCACCCTATGGACTCCGATACCAAGCTCCATGACATAACACTGTTGAACCACCTATGGATACTGATACCAAGCTCCATAACACTGTTGGACCACCCTATGGACACCGATACTAAGCTCCATAACACTGTTGGACCACCCTATGGACACCGATACTAACTCCATGAGATAACACTGTTGGACCACCCTATGGACACTGATACCAAGCTCCATGACATAACACTGTTGGACCACCCTATGGACACTGATACCAAGCTCCATGACATAACACTGTTGGACCACCCTATGGACACTGATATAAAGCTCCATAACACTGTTGGACCACCCTATGGACACTGATACCGAACTCCATGACATAACACTGTTGGACCACCCTATGGACACTGATACCAAGCTCCATGACATAACACTGTTGGACCACCCTATGGACACTGATACCAAGCTCCATAACATAACACTGTTGGACCACACTATGGACACTGATACCAAGCTCCATGACATAACACTGTTGGACCACCCTATGGACACTGATACCAAGCTCCATGACATAACACTGTTGGACCACCCTATGGACACTGATACCAAGCTCCATGACATAACACTGTTGGACCACCCTATGGACACTGATAGCAAGCTCCATGACATAACACTGTTGAACCACCCTATGGACACTGATACCAAGCTCCATAACACTGTTGAACCACCCTATGGACTCCGATACCAAGCTCCATGACATAACACTGTTGAACCACCCTATGGATACTGATCCCAAGCTCCATAACACTGTTGGACCACCCTATGGACACCGATACTAAGCTCCATTACACTGTTGGACCACCCTATGGACACCGATACTAAGCTCCATGAGATAACACTGTTGGACCACCCTATGGACACCGATACTAAGCTCCATTACACTGTTGGACCACCCTATGGACACCGATACTAAGCTCCATGACATAACACTGTTGGACCACCCTATGGACACTGATACCAAGCTCCATGACATAACACTGTTGGAACACCCTATGGACACTGATACCAAGCTCCATAAACACTGTTGGACCACCCTATGGACACTGATACCAAGCTCCATAACATAACACTGTTGGACCACCCTATGGACATCGGCACCAAGCTCCATGACATAACACTGTTGGACCACCCTATGGACACTGATACCAAGCTCCATAACATAACACTGTTGGACCACCCTATGGACACTGATACCAAGCTCCATGACACTGTTGGACCACCCTATGGACACTGATACCAAGCTCCATGACATAACACTGTTGGACCACCCTATGGACACCGATACCAAGCTCCATGACATAACACTGTTGGACCACCCTATGGACACGATACTAAGCTCCATAACACTGTTGGGCCACCCTATGGACACCGATACCAAGCTCCATAACACTGTTGGACCACCCTATGGACACTGATACCAAGCTCCATGACATAACACTGTTGGACCACCCTATGGACACTGATACCAAGCTCCATGACATAACATTGTTGGACCACCCTATGGACACTGATACAAAGTCCATGACATAACACTGTTGGACCACCCTATGGATACTGATACCAAGCTCCATGACATAACACTGTTGGACCACCCTATGGACACTGATACCAAGGTCCATGACAAACACTGTTGGACCACCCTATGGACACCGATACCAAGCTCCATGACATAACACTGTTGGACCACCCTATTGACACCGATACCAAGCTCCATAACACTGTTGAACCACCCTATGGACACTGATACCAAGCTCATAACACTGTTGGACCACCCTATGGACACTGATACCAAGGTCCATGACATAACACTACTGGAAACTAACGAGCAACAGTTGGAACCAAAACTGTGGTCACATGAGAGCATGTGTGAAGGTGTAGAGCAGTGTGTGAAGGTGTAGTGCAGTGTCTAAAGGTGTAGAGTAGAGCATGGTGTGAAGGTGTAGAGCAGTGCAGTGTGTGAAGGTGTAGAGCAGTGTGTAGGTGTGAAGGTGTAGAGCAGTGTGTGAAGGTGTAGAGCAGTGTGTGAAGGTGTAGAGCAGTGTTAAGGTGTAGAGCAGTGTCTAAAGGTGTAGAGCAGTGTGTTGAAGGTGTAGAGCAGTGTCTAAATGTGTAGAGCAGTGTGTAAAGGTGTAGAGCAGTGTGTGAAGGTGTAGAGCAGTGTGTGAAGGTGTAGAGCAGTGTGTGAAGGTGTAGAGCAGTGTGTGAAGGTGTAGAGCAGTGTTGGAAGGTGTAGAGCAGTGTCTAAAGTTAGAGCATGTTAAGGTGTAGAGCATGTGTCTAAAGGTGTAGAGCAGTGTCTAAAGTGTAGAGCAGTGTGTGAAGGTGTAGAGCAGTGTGTGAAGGTGTAGAGCAGTGTGTGAAGGTGTAGAGCAGTGTCTAAAGGTGTAGAGCAGTGTGTGAAGGTGTAGAGCAGTGTCTAAAGGTGTAGAGCAGTGTCTAAAAGTGTAGAGCAGTGTTGGAAGGTGTAGAGCAGTGTGTGAAGATGTAGAGCAGTGTGTGAAGGTGTAGAGCAGTGTGTGAAGGTGTAGAGCAGTGTCTAAAGTTGTAGAGCAGTGTGTGAAGGTGTAGAGCAGTGTCTAAAGTTGTAGAGCAGTGTGTGAAGGTGTAGAGCAGTGTCTAAAGGTGTAGAGCAGTGTCTAAAGGTGTAGAGCAGTGTCTAAAGGTGTAGAGCAGTGTGTGAAGGTGTAGAGCAGTGTCTAAAAGTGTAGAGCAGTGTGTGAAGGTGTAGAGCAGTGTGTGAAGGTGTAGAGCAGTGTGTGAAGGTGTAGAGCAGTGTCTAAAGGTGTAGAGCAATGTGTGAAGGTGTAGAGCAGTGTGTGAAGGTGTAGAGCAGTGTGTGAAGGTGTAGAGCAGTGTCTAAAGGTGTAGAGCAGTGTGTGAAGGTGTAGAGCAGTGTCTAAAGGTGTAGAGCAGTGTCTAAAGGTGTAGAGCAGTGTCTAAAGGTGTAGAGCAGTGTCTAAAGGTGTAGAGCAGTGTGTGAAAGTGTAGAGCAGTGTCTAAAAGTGTAGAGCAGTGTCTAAAGGTGTAGAGCAGTGTGTGAAGGTGTAGAGCAGTGTCTAAAGGTGTAGAGCAGTGTCTAAAGGTGTAGAGCAGTGTCTAAAGGTGTCTAAATCCTGAATGCCTCTTCTTCAAAAGAACTCTTTACAACCATGAATCATCTCCTTGGCACACGAAAAGATTTACCTCTCCCAACAAAACATACAAATGAAGAACTCCCATCTGTATTCTCCAAGTATTTCACCACCAAAATACAAACTCTTCGTGACAGGCTTGACAGGACACCCTGTCAACCATGCCCACCTGACCCTTCCTTCTCTGGCACACCTCTTACTACTTTTACCCAAGTCTCACAAGAAGAAATTTTCAACACAATCAGATCCATGTCGTTCAAAACCTGCGAACTGGATCCTCTTCCAGGTTCTCTCTACTCCGACTGTCTCCCTACTCTCCTCCCATTCATCACTGACATCATCAACACTTCTCTTCAAACTGGAACTGTCCCAGATTCTTTCAAGTCTGCTATTGTTCACCCTCTCCTCAAGAAACACAATTTAGACCCAAATGAACTGAAAAATTATCGGCCTATCTCTAATCTCTCTTTCTTGTCGAAACTCCTTGAAAAAGTTGTCCTCAACCAGCTGAACTCTCACCTGTCTGCCAACAATCTCCTCAATCCTTTCCAGTCAGCCTACCGCCAGTGCCATAGCACTGAAACTGACCTACTACACATTCTCAACAATCTCCTCCTTGCAACTGATACTGGCAAAGTCTCTCTCCTCACACTCCTTGATCTGTCTGCAGCCTTTGACACCATTGATCATGGTATTCTCCTTTCTAGACTTCATCATACTTTTGGCATCTCTGACATTGCTCTCTCCTGGTTCACTTCATACCTATTAAACAGAAAACAAACTGTTCTCATCAATGGCACTTACTCTCAACCTGCATACCTGACCTGTGGTGTTCCACAAGGATCTGTCCTTGGCCCTGTTCTTTTCACTCTTTACACCTCCCCCCTGTCCACCATCATCAATTCCCACTCTATGAAACACCACTTCTATGCTGATGACACCCAACTTCAAGACAGTGACTCACCTGATAATATACAGCGCCTGTTGACTCGCACCACTGAGTGTTACTCAGACATTAAGAACTGGATGACACACAATAAACTTCAGCTTAATGACGACAAGACAGAAGCTATCCTCATTGGCACCCGTCAGAAACTTTCTCAGCTGCCTCCTCTTTCTCTCCCATTATGTAACACATCAGTCTCAATTTCTCATTCAGCTAAAAACCTTGGTGTCTGCATTGACTCTAACCCTCTCCATGAACAACTTTGTTTCTCAAACTGCCAGATCTTGCTACTATCATCTCCATCGTATAAGGCTGATCAGGAAGTATCTCTCTGTGGAAACAACTGCAAAACTCGTTCTCTCCTTCATAATGTCTCGCATTGACTATTGCAATTCACTCCTGTCCTGTCTTCCTGCCTCCACCATTCACATCCTACAGCGCATTCAAAACAATGCTGTACGCCTTGTACTCAAAAAGAAAAAAGCTGACCACATATCTCCTCTCCTGGCACAACTTCACTGGCTCCCTGTATCAAAGCGCATACAATACAAATTAGACACCATGTGCTACAAAAGCCTCAATAACGCAGCCCCCGATTACCTGTCAAGCCTACTTGAGATCTATGTTCCCTCACGTACCCTCCGCTCTGCCTCCGATCCTCTGACTTTTCGCTTTCCACGCACTAAGCTCAATACCTATGGTCCACGAGCCTTCTCTGTTTCTGGTCCACTCTCCTGGAACAAACTTCCTCTCTCAGTCCGTCAGCATCCTACTTTTGTCTCCTTCAAGTCCGCTCTCAAAACCCATCTTTTCTCCTCTGCATAAAATCCTAACCTCACTAAACCCCCCCCCTCCCCCTCTGCAGCCTGTCTCCGCTCGGAGGGGAATCACATGGTTATAATATATAATTGTATATGCTATGCTCTCTATAATTTTCCATTGCTTTTATTCTTGCTTTTATTGCTTTTATTGCTTTTATTCTTCTCCCCATTTATAGCCATGCGTGTGTGTGTGTGTGTGTGTGTGTGTGTGTGTGTGTGTGTGTGTGTGCGTGTGTCTGCGTGCATGCGTGCGTGCGTGCGTGCGGTGTGTGTCTGCTTCAGCGCTTAGATTTGATTTTATCAAGATTTTGCGCTATATAAATCTTGTAATTAAAAAAAAAATTAAAAATTATATTAGAGCAGTGTGTGAAGGTGTAGAGCAGTGTCTAAAGGTGTAGAGCAGTGTCTAAAGGTGTAGAGCAGTGTGTGAAGGTGTAGAGCAGTGTGTGAAGGTGTAGAGCAGTGTGTGAAGGTGTAGAGCAGTGTGTGAAGGTGTAGAGCAGTGTGTGAAGGTGTAGAGCAGAGTCTAAAGGTGTAGAGCAGTGTCTAAAGGTGTAGAGCAGTGTCTAAAGGTGTAGAGCAGTGTGTGAAGGTGTAGAGCAGTGTGTGAAGGTGTAGAGCAGTGTGTGAAGGTGTAGAGCAGTGTGTGAAGGTGTAGAGCAGTGTCCAAAGTGTAGAGCAGTGTCTAAAGGTGTAGAGCAGTGTGTGAAGGTGTAGAGCAGTGTGTGAAGGTGTAGAGCAGTGTGTGAAGGTGTAGAGCAGTGTCTAAAAGTGTAGAGCAGCGTGTGAAGGTGTAGAGCAGTGTCTAAAGGTGTAGAGCAGTGTCTAAAGGTGTAGAGCAGTGTCTAAAGGTGTAGAGCAGTGTGTGAAGGTGTAGAGCAGTGTGTGAAGGTGTAGAGCAGTGTGTGAAGGTGTAGAGCAGTGTGTGAAGGTGTAGAGCAGTGTGTGACGGTGTAGAGCAGTGTGTGAAGGTGTAGAGCAGTGTCTAAAGGTGTAGAGCAGTGTGTGAAGGTGTAGAGCAGTGTGTGAAGGTGTAGAGCAGTGTGTGAAGGTGTAGAGCAGTGTGTGAAGGTGTAGAGCAGGTCAAAGGTGTAGAGCAGTGTCTAAGGTGTAGAGCAAGTGTGTGAAGGTGTAGAGCAGTGTGTGAAGGTGTAGAGCAGTGTGTGAAGGTGTAGAGCAGAGTCTAAAGGTGTAGAGCAGTGTCTAAAGGTGTAGAGCAGTGGTGTGAAGGTTGTAGAGCAGTGTGTGAAGGTGTAGAGCAGTGTGTGAAGTGTAGAGCAGGTCTAAAGGTGTAGAGCAGTGTCTAAAGGTGTAGAGCAGTGTGTGAAGGTGTAGAGCAGTGTGTGAAGGTGTAGTAGGCAGTTGTGTGAAGGTGTAGAGCAGTGTCTAAAGTGTAGAGCAGTGTGTGAAGGTGTAGAGCAGTTGAAGTGTAGAGCTGTGTGAAGGTGTAGAGCAGTGTCTAAAGGTGTAGAGCAGTGTGTGAAGGTGTGAGCATGTGTGAAGGTGTAGAGCAGTGTCTAAAGGTGTAGAGCAGTGTGTGAAGGTGTAGAGCAGTGTCTAAAGTAGAGAGCAGTGTAAGTGTAGACAGTGTGTGAAGGTGTAGAGCAGTGTGTGAAGGTGTAGAGCAGTGTGTGAAGGTGTAGAGCAGTGTCTAAAATTGTGTAGAGCAGTATGAAAGTGTAGAGCAGTGTGTGTGAAGGTGTAGAGCAGTGTGTGAAGGTGTAGAACAGTATCTAAAGGTGTAGAGCAGTGTCTAAAGGTGTAGAGCAGTGTGTGAAGGTGTAGAGCAGTGTCTAAAGGTGTAGAGCAGTGTCTAAAGGTGTAGATCAGTTGTCCTTGTCGATGTTCAAGGCTTTTAGGTCCCTCTTGCACACGTCTTTGAATCGCAGCTGTGGTCTGCCTGTGGGACGTTTTCCCTGCACCAGTTCTCCGTAGAGGAGGTCTTTAGGGATCCGTCCGTCGTCCATGCGCACGGCATGGCCAAGCCAGCGCATACGTCTCTGTTTCAGCAGCGTGTACATGCTGGTGCATCCAGCTCTTTCCAGGACAGTGTTGTTTGGGACCTTGTCCTGCCAGGTGATGTTTAGAATGCGTCGGAGGCTACGCATGTGAAAAGCATTGAGCTTTTGCTCTTGTCGGGCTCGCGAAGTCCAGGACTCGCTGCCATACAGGAGGGTGCTCACGACGCAGGCTCTGTAGATCTGGATTTTTGTGTGCTCAGTCAGCTTCCTGTTGTTCTATGCTTTCTTTGTCAGTCTGGTCATGGTGGTAGCTGTCTTGCCGATGCGCCTGTTGAGCTCTGTGTCAAGTGAGAGGATGTCTGAGATTGTTGAGCCCAGATAAACAAAGTCATGGACGACATCCAGTTCATGGTCATGGAGACAGACTGTGCAGAAAGGTCTCTCCAAGTTCGAAGAGACACTTGCTCAGCAGCACGAGGAAAAGAGAACGAGAAGAAAGGCTGCAGCCCAGGCAGACAGACCAGCGTCAGACTTCATCTGTGCCCTCTGCCACAGGGACTGTCATTCCCGCGTCGGACTGGCCAGCCACACCCGGCGCTGCACCAGAATAAACACCCAGAGCGCAACTCCATAGTCTTCCGAGACTGAAGGACGCCTATGATATATATATATATATATATATATATATATATATATATATATATATATATATATATGTTGTATACATATATATATGCATATACATGTTTATTGAGACAGAGACAGGCAGAGAGACGTATAGATAATTAGACAGATGCATACATAGATACATACGTACATACGTACATACATACATACATACATACATACATACATACATACATACATACATACATACATACATACATACATACATACATACATACATACATACATACATACATACATACATTTGCCTGCGGTGTTGCTTCACGTGACATAGCTATGCAGAAGATTGACGTAAGTGAGTGGTGACAGACATGAGGAAACTGATTACTGACACATTAGTAGATAGATAAGGGCCCAGGTCTGGGTAAACATACATCTGTAATAGACATCCAGGGCTTCTGTTGAATACACTCACAATTTCTGACTCCTGTTTTCTTATTTACCCGAAGCTAATTTCCTCATCCAGTGCACAGTGTGCGGCATATAGTTTACATCGTTAACATATTCAGCGTGTCCATGTCTGCTGTGCTGATGATCAGTGACAGACGCTATGGGTCAATGTTAACATGAGCTATGGCCAATTGGGTAAGACTTTCTGATTATTTCCTATGTATTAGAAAAGGGAGCCAGCAGTCAGTTCATAAGCCTGGCAGAACTCATGTATCTGTCAGTCAGTTCATAAGCCTGGCAGAACTCATGTATCTGTCAGTCAGTTCATAAGTCTGGCAGAACTCGTATCTGTCAGTCACTTCATAAGTATGGCAGAACTCGTATCTGTCAGTCAGTTCATAAGTTTTTATGAGTTGTGTGTCTCTATGAATTGTGTGTCTTTATGAATTGTGTGTCTTTATGAGTTGTGTGTCTTTATGAGTTGTGTGTCTTTATGAGTTGTGTGTCTATGAGTTGTGTGTCTTTATGAATTGTGTCTTTATGAGTTGTGTGTCTTTATGAGTTGTGTGTCTCTATGAATTGTGTCTTTATGAGTTGTGTGTCTTTATGAGTTGTGTGTCTTTATGAGTTGTGTGTCTTTATGAGTTGTGTGTCTCTATGAATTGTGTCTTTATGAGTTGTTGTGTCTTTATGAATTGTGTCTTTATGAGTTGTGTGTCTTTATGAGTTGTGTGTCTCTATGAATTGTATCTTTATGAGTTGTGTGTCTTTATGAATTGTGTGTCTTTATGAGTTGTGTGTCTTTATGAGTTGTGTGTCTTTATGGGTTGTGTGTCTTTATGAGTTGTGGTGTCTTTATGGGTTGTGTGTCTTTATGGTTGTGTGTCTTTATGGGTTGTGTGTCTTTATGAGTTGTGTCTTTATGAGTTGTGTGTCTTTATGGGTTTGTGTCTTTATGGGTTGTGTGTCTTTATGAGTTCTGTGTCTTTATGGGGTGTCTTTATGAGTTGTGTGTCTTTATGAGTTGTGTGTCTTTATGAGTTGTGTGTCTCTATGAATTGTGTGTCCTTATGAGTTGTGTGTCTTTATGAGTTGTGTGTCTTTATGAGTTGTGTGTCTCTATGAATTGTGTGTCTTTATGATTGTGTTCTTTATGAGTTGTGTGTCTTTATGAGTTGTGTGTCTTTATGAGTTGTGTGTCTTTATGAGTTTGTGTCTTTATGGTTGTGTCTTTATGGGTTGTGTGACTTTATGATTCTGTGTCTTTATGAGTTGTGTGTCTTTGAATGTGTGTCTTTATGGTTGTGTGTCTTTATGAATTGTGTGTCTTTATGAGTTGTGTGTCTTTATGAATTGTGTGTCTTATGATTGTGTCTTTATGAGTTGTGTGTCTTTATGAGTTGTGTGTCTTTATGAGTTGTGTGTGTCTTTATGAGTTGTGTGTCTTATGAGTTGTGTGTATTTATGAGTTGTGTGTCTTTATGAGTTGTGTGTGTCTTTATGAGTTGTGTGTCTTTATGAGTTGTGTGTCTTTATGGTTGTGTGTGTCTTTATGAGTTGTGTGTCTTTATGAGTTGGTGTGTCTTATGATTGTGTGTCTTTATGAGTTGTGTGTGTCTTTATGATTGTGTGTCTTTATGAGTTGGGTGTGTCTTTTATGAGTTGTGTGTCTTTATGGGTTGTGTGTCTTTATGAGTTGTGTGTCTTTATGGGTGTGTGTCTTTATGGTTGTGTGTCTTTATGGTGTGTGCTTAGGTTTCTTTATTGGGTTATGTGTGGTCTTTATGGTTTGTGTGTCTTATGAGTTGGCTTTGTGGGTGTCTTTATGAGTTGTGTGTCTTTATGAGTTTGTGTCTTTATGAGTGTGTTATATGTGTGTATGAGTTGTGTTCTTTATGAGTTGTGTGTCTTTATGAGTTTGGTGTTATTTTTATGAGTTGTGTGTCTTATATGGTGTTGAGTGTGGGCTTTATGAGTTGTGTGTCTTATGATTGTGTCTTTATGATTGTGTGTCTTTATGATGTGTGTGTCTTTATGAGTTGTGTGTCTTTATGAGTTGTGTGTCTTATATGTTGGTGTGTCCTTTATGATGTGTGTCTTTATGTTGTGTGTGTCTTTATGAGTTGTGTGTCTTATGTTGTTCTTATGAGTTGTGTGTCTTTATGATGTTGTGTGTCTTTTATGTGTGTGTCTTATGATGTTGTTGTGTGGTCTTATGATTTGTCTTTATGATTGTGGTCTTTAGGTGTGTTGTGTGTCTTTATGAGTTGTGTGTCTTTATTGTTAGGTTGTGTGTCTTTATGAGTTTTTGATGTGTCTTTATGAGTTGTGTGTCTTTATTTGTGTTAATTGTGTGTCTTTATGTGTCTTGATGTGTGTCTTATTTTTTATGAGTTGTGTGTCTTTATATGTGTGTCTTTATGAGTTGTGTCTTTATGAGTTGTGTGTCTTTATGAGTTGTGTGTCTTTATGAGTTTTGTGTGTCTTTATGATTGTTGTGTGTCTTTATGAGTTGTGTGTCTTTATGAGTTGTTTGTCTTTATGAGTTGTGTCTTTATGAGTTTGTGTCTTTATGAGTTGTTGTGTGTCTTTATGAGTTCTGTGTCTTTATGAGTTGTGTTGTCTTTATGAGTTGTGTGTCTTTATGATGTGTGTGCTTTATGAGTTGTGTGTCTTTATGAGTTTGTTGGTTTGTGCTCTTTATGAGTGTTGTGTGTCTTTATGAGTTGTGTGTCTTTATGAGTTGTGTGTCTTTATGATTTGTGGTGTGTCTTTATGATGTTTGTGTGGTCTTTATAGTGGTTTTGTTGTCTTTATGAGTTGTCTATGAGTGTGTTTTATGGGTATTGTGTTGTGTGTCTTTATGATTGTGTGTTATGGTGTGCTTTATGAGTTGTGTGTCTTTATGAGTTGTGTGTCTTTATGAGTTGTGTGTCTTTATGAGTTGTGTGTCTTTATGGTGTGTCTTTATGAGTTGTGTGTGTCTTTATGAGTTGTGTGTCTCTATGAGTTGTGTGTCTTTATGAGTTGTGTGTCTTTAGTGAGTTGTGTGTGTCTTTATGAGTTGTGGTGTCTTTATGAGTTGTGTGTCTTTATGAGTTCTGTTGGCTTTATGAGTTGTTGTTGTCTTTATAGTTTGTGTGTGTCTTATGAGTTGTGTGTCTTTATGAGTTGTGTGTCTTTATGAGTTGTGTGTCTTTATGAGTTGTGTGTCTTTATGAGTTGTGTGTCTTTATGAGTTGTGTGTCTTTATGAGTTGTGTGTGTCTTTATGAGTTGTGTGTCTTTATGAGTTGTCTGTCTTTAAGAGTTGTGTGTGTCTTTATGAGTTGTGTATCTCTGTGAATTGTGTGTCTTTATGAGTTGTGTGTCTTTATGAATTGTGTGTGTCTTTATGAGTTGTGTGTCTTTATGAGTTGTGTGTTTTTATGAGTTGTGTCTCTTATGAATTGTGTGTCTTTATGATTTGTGTCTTTATGAATTTTGTGTCTTTATGAGTTGTGTGTCTTTATGAGTTGTGTGTCTTTATGATTTGTGCTCTATGAATTGTGTGTCTTTATGAATTGTGTGTCTTTATGAGTTGTGTGACTTTATGAGGAGAAAGTAAACTAGAGTGGTTCTAATAAATTTAACTGACGTTTTTTTTTTTTCAAAAAGCCAGAACAGTTTCCTGTAAGAACTTCATATAGAGGATTGCGATGTACTGTCCTATCGTTCCCATGGACGTGTAGACAGTCATGCAGGTCTTCAACGTCTGTTGGCAGTCTCCATATCACAGTGAAAATTAATCTTGGAGGAACAGGTATTTCCGCAGATAACTGTATCGGAACGAATCCTGCCGTCCAAAATCCTGCTTCCATCCTCGTTTCCGTTTTCCTGGACATTTTGTGAGGTAGGGTGGGGTGTATAGGTAGGATGGGTGTATAGGTAGGGTGGGGTTATAGGTAGGGTGGGGTGTATAGGTAGAGTGGGGTGTATAGGTAGGGTGGGATGTATAGGTAGGGTGGGTGTATAGGTAGGGTGGGTGGGGTGTATAGGTAGGGTGGATGGGGTATATAGGTAGGGTTGGGTGTATAGGTAGGATGGGTGTATAGGTAAGATGGGGTGTATAGGTAGAGTGGGGTGTAAGGTAGAGTGGGGTGTATAGGTAGGGTGGGGTGTATAGGTAGGGTGGGGTGTATAGGTAGGGTGGGTGGGGTGTATAGGTAGGGTGGGGTGTATAGGTAGGGTGGGTGGGTGTATAGGTAGGGTGGGGTGTATATGTAGGGTGGGTGGATAGTAGGGTGGGGTGCATAGGTAGGGTAGGGTGTATAGTAGGGTGGGGTGTATATGTAGGGTGGGGTGTATAGGTAGGGTGGGTGAGGTGTATAGTAGGGTGGGTGTATAGGTCGGGTGGGTGTATAGGTAGCGTGGGTGGGGTGTATAGGTAGGGTGGGGTGTATAGGTAGGGTGGGGTGTATAGGTAGGGTGGATGTATAGGTAGGGTGGGGTGTATAGGTAGGGTGGGGTGTATAGGTAGGGTTTGTAGGGTGGTTAAGGTAGGGTGGGTGTATAGGTAGGGTGGGGTGTATAGGTAGGGTGGGTGTATAGGTAGGGTGGGGTGTATAGGTAGGGTGGGGTGTATAGTAGGTGATGTGGTGGTGTGGGTGTATAGGTAGGGTGGGGTGTATAAGGTTAGGGTGGGATGTATAGGTAGGGGGTTGTAGGGGGGGTGTTATGGGTAGGGTGGGGTGTATAGGTAGGGTGGTGTATAGGTAGGGTGGGTGTATAGGTAGGGTGGGTGTATAGGTAGGGTGTGGGGTGTATAGGTAGGGTGGGTGTATAGGTAGGGTGGGGTGTATAGGTAGGGTGGGTGTATAGTAGGGTGGGTTGTATAGTAGGGTGGGGTGTATAGGTAGGGTGGGGTGTGTAGTAGGGTGGGGTTATAGGTTGGTGGGTGTATAGGTAGGGTGGGGTGTATAGGTAGGGTGGGGTGTATTGTAGGGTGGGGTGTATAGGTAGGGTAGGGTGTATTGTAAAGGTGGGTGTATAGGTAGGGTGGATGTATAGGTAGGGTGGGTGTATAGGTAGGTGGGGTGTATAGGTAGGGTGGGTGTATAGGTAGGGTGGGGTGTATAGGTAGGGTGGGGTTTATATGTAGGGTGAGGTTTATAGGTAGGCTGGGGTGTATAGGTAGGTGGGGTGTATAAGTAGGATGTATTGTAATGGTGGGGTGTATAGGTAGGGTGAGGTTTATAGGTAGGATGGGTTTATAGGTAGGCTGGGGTGTATAGGTAGGGTTGTGTATATCTCTGAAAATGCTGTCCATGGAACTCTTTATAACATTCTTCTTAGAAACTCCATTTCAGCTGCCTCAGTCTTGTCCTGACTGTGCATGTTGACTGTCCACACTTCACACCCGTACCACAGTATCAGTTGTACATAACAACGAAGAACGCTTTCTTTCATACAGAAGACAAGCGCACCCTAAAGGCGTTCCTGTGAGGTGAGATGAGAGACCAGGACACTGTGATCAACGCGGACCACTAACACAGTACAAGAGCATTGTGACGGTCATAGCTATCATTTGTGGCATCAACACCAAATGGCAAACTGTTGTCTGCAACAGAGCCAGCAGCAATACACACAGGGCATACACACATTTGACTAGCGCAGAACAGGTGTTGGTCAATAGAAAGACAGACCAGTAGAAGTAGAACTAAGGACAGTAGGACTCATGTCCATGCAGTACACATGTACCTCCAGGTTTGGTCTGCTGTTAGTCAAAAGAAGACGGACCAGTAGAAGTAGAATTAAGGACAGTAGGACTCATGTCCATGCAGTACACATGTACCTCCAAGTTTGGTCTGCTGTTAGTCAACAGATGACGGACCAGTAAAGTAGAACTAAGGACAGTAGGACTCATGTCCATGCAGTACACATGTACCTCCAGGTTTGGTCTGCTGTTAGTCAAAAGAAGACGGACCGGTAGAAGTAGAACTAAGGACAGTAGGAGTCCTGTCCATGCAGTACACATGTACCTCCAGGTTTGGTCTGCTGTTAGTCAAAAGAAGACGGACCGGTAGAAGTAGAACTAAGGACAGTAGGACTCCTGTCCATGCAGTACACATGTACTCCAGGTCTGGTCTTGTATCACATGTGAACACCCACAGCGGGCCACGAGGACCAGTACGCATGTACATCTATAGGAACTGCAGAGACAGCATCATCATCATGTACAGTGTGTTGGTCTGTTCAGTGTCTGTCTCTTCGGTGAATGCACAGCGTTGCAGCTTGGTTTTTTCTTACAAAGTTAGACACAAATCTAGAAGCATGAATAGATTGATTCTCATTTTGTAAGAACAGTCAGCTTCTTCCCCAATGTATGACTTGAGTTGATATTCCAGTGTCGTGCATTATTCCTACATTCTACACGTCCCTTTTCATTGTGTTTGAAGCTTGCCAAGAATTGTGCTGGAGCAGGAACTTCATCTTACCTGTTCGGCATAAATGGCACTTTTTTTTCTTTCTTTCTTTTTTTTTCGCCGGCAAATTTTGTTTGTTTGTTTTTGATCTTTTTGTTTCCACCAACCCTCACCTTTTGCTCAGAAGGTTCTTTTTCTTTGAAATGTAGACATGACAGTATCAAAACATGTAACAATGATTCAATGTTCAATGTACAATTACATGTATGGAATGAATAACATATACCATAGATGAGTAGTCTTAATCTAAACAATTGCAATAGGTGATTGTTTTTACATATATACATATAATGATAGAGAATTGTTTTTACATATATACATATAATGATAGAGATCGATTATTTTTGTCATAACATACATAATGTTCTTCACGTATTTCCAGGTCTTGCTTAAGCACACAGAACCAGCTGACTTCAGTTACTACTGTTTTTACACTGAAATATTTTAGTTTACAGCAGGAGAATAAGAAACAATATCATATTCTAAATTTGCTCACATTAACTTCAAGCGAGTATTTAACATGGGCATGCTTTATGGATAACAAAAGTTAAACATTTATTAGTCTTGAGTATGGGAACCATTTGTCTTCAAACTCATATTTCATATCCAGATAAGAAACATGTTTCTGTAGTTTGTACCCATATTGCAAATCTTTTAAGAACATTTATACGTTTGGTTTGATTTCGTTAATTCTG
>JAPXFY010000023.1:472597-492597 GCA_030674185.1 Monoplex corrugatus
AACATTTAATATTATCACTAAATGTGGCTCCCTGTAGGCCAACCTGTCTAGTTTTAACATTTAATATTATCACAAAATGTGGCTCCCTGTAGGCCAACCTGTCTAGTTTTAACATTTTATATAATCACAAAATGTGCTCCCTGTAGGCCAACCTGTCTAGTTTTAAATTTAATATTATCACAAAATGTGGCTCCCTGTAGGCCAACCTGTCTAGTTTAAACATTTAATATTATCACAAAATGTGGCTCCCTTGAGGCCAACCTGTCTGCTTTAACATTTAATATTATCACACAATGTGGCTCCCTGTAGGCCAACCTATCTAGTTTTAACTTTAATATTATCACAAAATGTGGCTCCCTTGAGGCCAACCTGTCTGTTTTAACATTTAATATTATCACACAATGTGGCTCCCTTGAGGCCAACCTGTCTGTTTTAACATTTAATATTATCACACAATGTGGCTCCCTTGAGGCCAACCTGTCTGTTTTAACATTTAATATAATCACAAAATGTGGCTCCCTTGAGGCCAACCTGTCTGTTTTAACATTTAATATTATCACACAATGTGGCACCCTTGAGGCCAACCTGTCTGTTTTAACATTTAATATTATCACAAAATGTGGCTCCCTTGAGGCCAACCTGTCTGTTTTAACATTTAATATTATCACACAATGTGGCACCCTTGAGGCCAACCTGTCTAGTTTTCAGTATTACATTTCACTTTTATGTCTGTAGGCTTATATTATTTGTGTAATTACTAGTTATAAGATAGATCCAATGAGAACCTAATGCTACAATCGTTGAGTAGTGAACAGTTTTGAGGTTTAAAGTAATCATCCAGCTGAGCATGTACATAACATTTTGAATCTGTCTTTTAACCAAAATTACGCTTTGCCAATACTATTTTGTATCTGTCTTTGTACTTTGTGACGATGAATTTTCTTAAGTTTTTCTCAAAAAATATAGAAACGAAATAAGACATGGCTTTAATATTTCTTTCTCTTTTCATGTGGGCAATAATGAAGTGGAAGAATGCAGCAGCAGTCAATGAGTTCTCAAGAGAGATAAATGAAAAGCGCCATGTGTGCGCGTGCATCAGACTGATTAACGGCATTGCAGGACAGAATTGGGGCGATGAACACAAACAAAGCGACAGACCTCTTGGATTTCAAGCACAGAAAAAAAATCAATGTAAAGAAATGGATGACTCAATTGTTGACGTGTCCTAGTGGTATTGGCCATGTAAAGCTGTGGATAACTTTTTTTGTTTCACTATCAAAATAAATTGACTTTTAAGGAAATATAAGTGTGAGAACTAAGCATTTAGCTGTGGATGTTATTTTGAACCTTCAATGTGTCATTTGTTTTTTGTATTATATATTTAGAGCAATGAGTTTTTGAAAGCGTAATATTTTCTCGATTTTAAAAAGTAAGCTTTCGTCTTGTTTCTCGGCTTTTCCAAAAGTAAAGTTCGTCTTCAGTCACAGCAAAATTGAAAAGTTTCAACGCTGTGTGTAGAGGGATGTATGGATGAATGTTGTAATAAATCAGACTTGTTTATGTACAGAAATGTGTCTTCTGAACTCTGAATTACACAGTACAGTTGATTGCTACATAGAGAACAGTCAACAGCACCATTACCAACAGGATGACGTCACTATCGGCATTCATTACGTTGATGAAAACTTCACTTTCTTAAAGTGGGGGAGGGGGGGGTATGGTCACCCAAAATTCAGTACCCATACTATATCAAACTGTGTTGAGCAACTAATTCAGGTACAGCCTTTAAATTTTGCCTGAAGGTCAGCAAGAGGCAGTATTTTAGTATGATATAAGTCATTGTTGCCTGATGATAGTGCAAATATATAAAAAAAATAAAAAATAAATAAATAAAAAAAATACTTCCGTGACACACCAAAATGTACTACATAGTGTAAGGCTTACCCCCATAAAACTAACAAAGACTGGAGTGCAATATTTTGCACACATAAAGAGTGTAAGTGTGGCTACTGCATGAAGCACTATCTTTTTCCTGGGCCCTCAACTTTCTGTAGGACAGCTTGACCAAATTTTCTCAAAAATTCAGCAAAAAATGTTGATTTCATACCCCTATAACTGAGCTGGTATAAAGCATAGGCAGAAGATTTTGCTTCATACCAAAGGCACTAGACCCAGCAGTAATATGTACACAATTTGGTGAGAATCTGTTCATAATTGATGAAAATAAGTGAAAATGAGTGTGTGTACATACCCGTTTTTCGCAAACTTTTGGCATGCAAAAAAGAAAGACTTGACTTACTGAACACAGTTAAAATCCCCCTGCCTGATAGGGATGACCTTCCCTAGCTGCTTGCTGTTCTTCTATTGCCCTAAAACTACTTTCACAAGCTGGTTTGGGCAGATCCATGACTCCACAGACAGTTTCTAATTCAGATCTGTCAGCACCTTTACATCGCATGGCAAATGCTGCTCTTCGGTTTACTGAGATTACCCCAGAATTGCCAACAGGTATTTGAGGTGAAGATGAAAAAGCTGGCTGCCTGTTGACACAGTGGAATGCAAAAGTACGAGCAAGCCCTCTTCTTTCTGTTTCAATCAGCTGCACAGCATGATGACAGTGACTGCACACTAAATTGGAGAAATGTTGTTACCTAAAATCTTGACATCAATGATCCTGTTCCCCTCCGGTGCCTCAACACCCACACTCACTTCCAAGTTCTCCTCACTACTTTCAGTTTCAGTTTCCTTCTCACTGTCTGAGTCTTTTTCTTCTTCACTATCATAATTATCACTACAGTCCAAGATCAGTTTATAGCAGTCCTGTAATTTCTGTTCTGACCGAGTGGGCGTGTCCTGAAAACTTGGTGTGTCACAAGCATGAGTACTACATGTAGTAGTAGCAGACGATTCACTTGGTCTTTCTGTTTCTGCACACATCACAGCACTAAATTCGCTCGTTTTCTTCCTTTTTGTGAACTGGTTCTCACAAAATCTACACTTTTTGGACTCCGAAGGCCCATACTTTCGATCACTGGGCATATTTGTATCAAAATAAGCACCAAGACACAGTAAAACTCCAAACTTGAATGAAAATCGTCAGGAACGTTGTTTACAAGCCGCCATCTTTAACGCGAAGACAGGGAGGTGCTTATTATTTTCGTGCGGGAGCAGTCGTTGCAAAAATAACCATTGTGACTGACTGAATGCTTTTTCAGTCATCTGGTCCGCGATTTTGGGCGTTCTGACGGGCACCCCTACCCTCTTTGGAGACAAATATTTTGCTCTAATCTTTTATTTAGCAAGAAAAAAAACACAGCACATGAAAGATAAGTGATTTCTTGATACAATGAGCCATAACATGTCCATGTATCTCACAAATGGTTGTTTCGCAAAACTCTGGGTGACTGTGCCCCCTTGTGGATTGTGTGCGTGTCTTCCTGTCGAGAAACTGACTTATGTGAAGACTGAGTGCTATCCAGTGTAAAGTAATATTGTTTGATTCTTGATTCTGTCCAATTATTATCAGTAGTAGTAGTAATAGTAGCAGCAGCAGTAGCAGCAGTAGTAGTATCATTATTGTTGTTGCTACTATTTTCTTGCTAGTTTATTTTCGTGTATATGTGTGTGTACGTGTGCAAACGTATGCATGTTTGTGTGTGCACGCAAACATCTGCTTTTTAAATTCATCGATGGCATAGATATTTTGTATTATCAAAGAATATTCCATTGTTCCATTGTTTCATTGTTTTATATGAGATACCCAGATGATTCCAATAAACGAAAACATTTTCATTTTTGTTTTACTTAATTATCATAATAGCTATTCATATTGTCCTTTTTATTCAGTTTGTTTGTCTTTTTCAAACTATGCATCAATTTTCTTCTTTTGTTTTTTCCACAGAATGGAATTCCGTGTGAAATTCCATCTGTTCTCCTAAGGGAATGGCTGTCGCACAATGCAATGTGAGCAATGTTAATCTGAAAATAATGTTTTATGTCAGACAATGGACACTCAGCACTGAATGATCAAGTATTTTGTCAACAAGTCATAGATTTATCATAATGAAAGATTAAAGGAATAAAAACGAGAACGGAATACAGTTCCTCCAGTTATGATAAATATGTTGACTGTATTTTACATTTTGCTTGTTGGTCAGTTTATTATGATAGATGTGTTTGACTGTTATTTTTACATTTTTGCTTGTTGGTTCAGTTTATTATGATAGATGTGTTTGACTGTTATGTTTACATTTTTGCTTGTTGGTTCAGTTTATTATGATAGATGTGTTTGACTGTTATGTTTACATTTTGCTTGTTGGTTCAGTTTATTATGATAGATGTGTTTGACTGTTATGTTTACATTTTGCTTGTTGGTTCAGTTTATTATGATAGATGTGTTTGACTGTTATGTTTACATTTTTGCTTGTTGGTTCAGTTTATTATGATAGATGTGTTTGACTGTTATGTTTACATTTTTGCTTGTTGGTTCAGTTTATTATGATAAATATATTTGACTGTTATGTTTACATTTTTGCTTGTTGGTTCAGTTTATTATGATAGATATGTTTGACTGTTATTTTTACATTTTTGCTTGTTGGTTCAGTTTATTATGATAGATATGTTTGACTGTTATTTTTACTTTTTTGCTTGTTGGTTCAGTTTATTATGATAGATATGTTTGACTGTTATTTTTACTTTTTTGCTTGTTGGTTCAGCTTATGTGTTCCCTTGTTTTGTTGACTGTCTTTCAAGCAGTGAGATATTCTGGTTGGTTGGTTGGTTGGTTGGTTGGTTGGTTGGTTGGTTGGTTGGTTGGCTTGCAGTTTGGTTGATTGGTTGGTTGGTTGGTTGGCTGGTTGGTTGGTTGGCTGGCTGTTTGGTTGGTTGGTTGGTTGGTTGGTTGTTGGCTGGCTGGCTGTTTGGTTGGTTGGTTGGTTGGTTGGTTGGTTGGTTGGTTGGTTTGGACGGTTGGATGGTTGGTCGGTTGCTTGCTTGCTTGCTTGCTTGGCATATATATTTTCTTTTTAATTTCTTCGTTTCATGCGCTTTTTGCCAGGTAGGGAGTTAATGTTAGTTTGTTGCCTTGTTTGTGTTGTGTTTCTTTGTGTTTACTGGACTGCTTTACTTTGCTGACAAGACATTGCAGGCTTACGATAGCAAGGTCACAATTTATGGAGATCAGCGCCCTTGCGTGACAGCCCAATGACTGTAAGCGCACTGCTTCAGACAATTGAGTTAGGGGGCATGGGCAGGCTTATGTGGCCAGAGACACATTCACTTTAAACCCACACCGAGATTACTGCAGTATTCCGCCTTCTTTTCTATGTGTTTTATATTGTCTGTGTGTCTGTTCTGACTCTGTCTCTGAATGTCTGTCTCTGACTGTCTGTCTCTGAATGTCTCTTTGGCTGACTGGCGGCTGTTTCTGCCTCTGTCTCCAGTTCCGTCTCTAGTTATCTTTGGCCTCTGTCTGTGTGTCTGTATGTCTTTCTCTCTGTCTTTCTGTCTCTCTTTCTCTCTCTCTCTCTTTCTCTCTCTCTCTCTCTCCCCCTCTCTCTCTCTCTCGCTTGCTCGCACGCTGTCTCTCTCTTTCTCTCTCTCTCTCTCTCTCTCTCTCACACACACACACACACACACACACACACACACACACACACACACACACACACACACACACACACACAAAATGCCTTCCAAGCTGTCATTTTCCCAGCGCTGCTCGCTTGCATGTCTTTGAATCTGATTCCTTCAGAGAACCGCTGTTTGCTGATGTATTCATCCCATGCCTTGAAATAATATTTTTTGTCTCCAACCGATGCTACATTCTCCCATCCCCTAAGTCCCCTTGTAACAGAAGATGATGGAGATGAAAATGTTATTCTCTCTTACACGGGAAGCTTGGCGCAGTGTCCTGCAGTTGATGTGCAATGTGTCCATCACACTCTCCATCCCACAGCCCAACCGTGGTCTTCCCCGGACCTAAAGTCTGACCATCTTTACATGATGGCCTGAACATCTTTACCTGATGGCCTGAACATCTTTACATGATGGCCTGAACATCTTTACATGATGGCCTGAACATCTTTACATGATGGATGGCCTGAACATCTTTACATGATGGATGGCCTGAACATCTTTACATGATGGCCTTACATCTTTACATGATGGATGACCTGAACATCTTTACATGATGGCCTGAACATCTTTACATGATGGCCTAACATCTTTACATGATGGCCTGAACATCTTTACATGATGAATGGCCTGAACATCTTTACATGATGGCCTGAACATCTTTACATGATGGATGGCCTGAACATTTTTTACATGATGGCCTGAACATCTTTACATGATGGACTGAACATCTTTACATGATGGCCTGAACATCTTTACATGATGGATGGCCTGAACATCTTTACATGATGGATGGCCTGAACATCTTTACATGATAGACTAACATCTTTACATGATGGCCTGAACATCTTTACATGATGGATGATACTGAACATCTTTACATGATGGCCTGAACATCTTTACATGATGGCCTGAGCATCTTTACATGATAGACTGAACATCTTTACATGATGGCCTTACATCTTTACATGATGGCCTGAACATCTTTACATGATGGATGGTCTGAACATCTTTACATGATGGCCTGAACATCTTTACAGATGGCCTAAACATCTTTACATGATGGCCTGAACATCTTTACATGATGGATGGCCTGAACATCTTTACATGATGGCCTGAACATCTTTACATGATGGCCTGAACATCTTTACATGATGGCCTGAACATCTTTACATGATGGATGGCCTGAACATCTTTACATGATGGATGGCCTGAACATCTTTACATGATGGATGGCCTGAACATCTTTACATGATAGACTGAGCATCTTTACATGATGGCCTGAACATCTTTACAGATGGCCTAACATCTTTACATGATGGCTTGAACATCTTTACATGATGGATGATACTGAACATCTTTACATGATGGCCTGAACATCTTTACATGATGGCCTGAACATCTTTACATGATGGATGGCCTGAACATCTTTACATGATGGCCTGAACATCTTTACATGATGGCCTGTACATCTTTACATGATAGACTGAACATCTTTACATGATGGCCTGAACATCTTTACATGATGGCCTGAACATCTTTACATGATGGCCTGAATATCTTTACATGATAGACTGAACATCTTTACATGATGGCCTGAACATCTTTACATGATAGCCTGAACATCTTTACATGATAGCCTGAACATCTTTACATGATGGCCTGAACATCTTTACATGATGGATGATACTGAACATCTTTACATGATGGATGATACTGAACATCTTTACATGATGGATGATACTGAACATCTTTACATGATGGATGATACTGAACATCTTTACATGTATGGATGATACTGAACATCTTTACATGATGGATGATACTGAACATCTTTACATGATGGATGATACTGAACATCTTTACATGATGGATGTACTGAACATCTTTACATAATGGCCTGAACATCTTTACATGATGGATGATACTGAACATCTTTACATGATGGATGATACTGAACATCTTTACATGATGGATGATACTGAACATCTTTACATGATGGCCTTACATCTTTACATGATGGATGATACTGAACATCTTTACATATTGGCCTGAACATCTTTACATGATGGATGATACTGAACATCTTTACATGATGGCCTGAACATCTTTACATGATGGCCTGAACATCTTTACATGATAGACTGAACATCTTTACATGATGGACTGAACATCTTTAATGATGGATGATACTGAACATCTTTACATGATGATGATACTGAACATTTTACATAATGGCCTGAACATCATTACATTATGGCCTGAACATCTTTACATGATGGGCTGAACAATCTTTACATGATGGATGATACTGAACATCTTTACATGATGGATGATACTGAACATCTTTACATGATGGATGATACTGAACATCTTTACATGATGGCCTGTACATCTTTACATGATGGATGATACTGAACATCTTTACATGATGGCCTGTACATCTTTACATTATAGACTGAACATCTTTACATGATAGACTGAACATCTTTACATGATGGATGATACTGAACATCTTTGCATAATGGCCTGAACATCTTTACATGATGGATGATAACTGAACAATTTACATGATGGCCTGAACATCTTTGCATGATGGTCTGAACATCTTTACATGATAGCCTGAACATCTTTACATGATGGACTGAACATCTTTACATGATAGCCTGAACATCTTTACATGATGGACTGAACATCTTTACATGATAGACTGAACATCTTTACATGATAGCCTGAACATCTTTACATGATGGACTGAACATCTTTACATGATGGATGATATTGAACATCTTTGCATGATGGTCTTAACATCTTTACATGATAGCCTGAACATCTTTACATGATGGACTGAACATCTTTACATGATGGACTGAACATCTTTACATGATGGATGATACTGAACATCTTTATATGATGGACTGAACATCTTTACATGATAGCCTGAACATCTTTACATGATGGACTGAACATCTTTACACGATGGATGATACTGAACATCTTTGCATGATGGTCTGAACATCTTTACATGATAGCCTAACATCTTTACATGATGGACTGAACATCTTTACATGATGGATGATACTGAACATCTTTACATGATGGACTGAACATCTTTACATGATAGCCTGAACATCATTACATGATGGACTGAACATCTTAACATGATAGACTGAACATCTTTACATGATGGCCTGAACATCTTTACATGATGGATGGAGTGAACATCTTTACATGATGGCCTTACATCTTTACATAATGGCCTTACATCTTTACATAATGGCCTGAACATCTTTACATGATGGCCTGAACATCTTTACATGATAGACTGAACATCTTTACATGATAGCCTGAACATCTTTACATGATGGATGGAGTGAACATCTTTACATGATGGCCTGAACATCTTTACAAAATGGCCTGAACATCTTTACATGATGGCCTGAACATCTTTACATGATGGATGGAGTGAACATCTTTACTTGATGGCCTGAACATCTTTACATGATGGCCTGAACACCTTTACATGATGGCCTGTACATCTTTACATAATGGCCTGTACATCTTTACATGATGGCCTGAACACCTTTACATAATGGCCTGTACATCTTTACATGATTGCCTGAACATGTTTACATGATGACCTGAACATCTTTACATGATGGGTGGCCTGACCCAGGGTATCAGTGCAGTGTTGTAGACAGGTTCTTTGAAAGATGTTCATCTTGTCACTGCAGTTCCTCCCTCATGCTCTGCGTTGGATCATTTTTCCTTGAGATTTTCTTGAAAGATGTCTTGGCTGTAGCTCTTCCAACGTCGTTGAGTTGGGTTTTATCTGCACATCTTATTTCATTCAGGGCAAGTAAGTCAATCTTGTAGCATCCTGGCTATCAAGGTTGCACACTGTTGTGGTCTATTATCTTTCTTACCATTCTTTGGACATTCCATGCACCAAATGTTACAGGTGTTTTGTTGTTGTTGTTGTTGATGATGATATTGTTGTTGTTGTTGTTGTTTAAAGGACTCGTACTGACACAAATGTCTGTCAGGTACATATGAGGCATGCTTTGTTTAGGAACGTGTTTTAGTTCCCAGCCCCCCCCCCCCCCTCCACCATTGAAGCACATAGTTGTCTGTGGAAAGGGTTGTTGTGGTCGTTGATGACGATACAAACACCGCATCTGTCTCAGTGTCTGCAGTTCACGACAATGACCCCACAGCCTCCTGTGTGCAGTCATAGCTAGAGACTTCAGCAGTGTCGTCTGTCTGTCCTCGTTATCGCCACTTCTCCACCAGCTCACGGCTTTGTCATTGCTTGGTCACTACTGACTGCCTCGTTGTTCCGGCGTGCCTGTGTGTTTGACAGCAACATGTACCGCAAACTGAAGCTGGCGCCCTCCCCAACCTGTCCCTGCGGTCAAGAAGACCAAACCACGGAGCATATACTCCAAAGATGTCCCCTTCACTAGGTGGCAAGACAGGACGTGTGGCCGACAGCCTGACTAGGTACAGCTTGCTGTTTGTAGTCTGTGTCTCCATCATCCTTCACTCTGCTGTCTTCCTTGCAGACACAGGGACATTTACCTAAGGCTGGCTTTGACATCAGAGTTGTCCCTCTTTTTGATGGACTGCCTTGACATGGCTAACGAGCTCCAACAACCTAGGATCTCTCTCTGTCTGTCTGTCTCTGTCTCTGACTCTGTCTCTGTCTCTGCTTCTGTCACTGTCTCTGTCTGTCTGTCTGTCTCTGTCTCTGTCTCTGTCACTGTCTCTGTCTCTCTGTCTGTCTGTCTGTCTCTCTGTCACTGTCTCTGTCTCTCTGTCTGTCTGTCTCTCTGTCACTGTCTCTGTCTCTCTGTCTGTCTGTCTCTCTGTCTGTCTGTCTCTCTCTCTCTGTCTCTCTCTGTCTCTCTCTCTGTCTCTCTCTCTCTATCTCTCTCTCTGTGTCTGTTTGTCTCTCTGTCTCTCTCTGTCTCTCTCTCACTTTCTCTCTCTCTCTGTCTCTCTATCTCTTTCTCTCTCTCTTTCTTTCTCTGTCTCTCTCTGTCACTGTCTCTGTCTCTGTTTCTCTCTCTCTGTCTCTCTCTATTTCTCTCTTTATCTATACATACATGTATATACATATACATACTGGTCAAAGTAAATATGTATTGATTATAACAAGTCAAGTAATAATGAAAACATCGTTATTTTTCTTTCAAAAATTTAAAGTGTGTGTATGCGCGCACATGTGTGTACGTACGTGTGTGCAAATGTATGCATATACATGCAAGATCGCGCGCGCGTGCACCTGTGGTGTGTTTGCGCGCGCGCGCGCGCGCGTGTATGTGTGTGTGTGTGTTTGTGTGTGTGTGTGTGTATTTGTGTGATATATGTGTGCGTGTATGCGTGCGTGCATGTATGTGTGTGTGATGTGTGTGCGTGCGTGTGCGTGTGTGTGTGATTGTGAGATGAAGTGATGAAGAGAGAGAGAGAGAGAGAGAGACAGAGGCAGAGAGACACAGAGAGAGACACACAGAGACAGACAGAGACAGACAGACGAGAGACAGAGACAGAGCAGACACACAGAGACAGACAGACAGACACACAGAGAGAGAAGGAGAGACAGACAGAGAGACAACAGAGAGACACACAGAGACAGAGAGACAGACAGACAGACAGACAGAAGAGAAAAGAGAGAGAGAGAGAGAGAAAGAGAGAGAGAAAAGAGAGAGAGAGAGAAGAGAGAGACAGACAGACAGCGAGACAGAGAGAGAGAGACAGACAGAGAGAGACAGAGAGAGAGAGAAGCAGACAGACAGAAAGATAAATCAATGGAGCAGTAATCCTAGCTCAATTTCAGTCAGGCTGCCGATCAAGCCCTGATGTCCGCTTCCTCTTCCACACATCACAGGACTAAGGACGTCATCGATAGAAAACACAGAAGTGGAAGCCTGCCACACAGGACATTTAAAAGAAAGGGGATAGAGACTGAGAGAGAAAGAGAGAGATGGAGAGAGGGAGGGAGAGAGAGCGACAGAGAGAGAGAGAGAGAGAGTTAGAGAGTCGGAATCATTTTCAGAAATTTATTCAGTAATACCAAAGCCCTCTTTAAAGGGATGTGAACACATTATAAACATTAATCAAACACAAAATATAATACATATTCGTTCTTGGATATGCATACTTCAAATATTTTGAAATAAATACAATATGGGTCCCACAGCCATACTTCAATAATACAACAGGAACTTATAAATACGCTTACTGACACACATCATTAGTATCTAATTTTATGATAAGGCAAACTTTCTTCTCATATCAATAGACATTCACATTAGGATAAGGCAAACTCACTTCTCTTAAGACCTTTTTAGATGTATGTTACCAGATTTCTAATTGTACACTCATTGTTTGAAGCTATGAGCATTATTAATCTGAAATTATTGGGATTATTAGTAGTACTTTGGCTGAATTAACAAGCGTCTTAGATCATCAAGGGCTGGACAACATAGAATAAAGTGATTTTCATTTTAGAAACGTTTTTACATAATGGACATTTCGCTGCCTGTTCATCACGTCTTTAATATCTTTATCTATGCAGTGATAAGTCGGACATACCAAATGTAAATCTTGTGAACACCTAATGGTACGTCCACGTAAATCCAACAACAAGTATAGTTCAACCTCATCAGATTGTTTCATCATCATCAGGTGACCTGCCGCATGGCGTTGGCGATCATGGACTTCCATCTGCCTCTATCTCTCGTTGCCCCTAGCATCTCCCCCACCCTCCTCGTCCCCAGCCACTCTGCAAGTCCGTCCAGCATTTTCGCTCTGGGTCTACCCGGTGATCTCTTTCCCTCCAGCTTTCCCGTTGTGACCAGGTGCTCCAAATCCCCTTCCTCATAAAATGGCCTATAAATGTTGCCTGTCTTTTCCTAATCTTCCTTATGAGTGATCTACTTCTGTCTGCCTCCATCAAGACTGTCTCGTTTGTTTTCTTTGCTGTCCATGGAACCCTCAACATTCTTCTTAGAAACCACATCTCGGCTGCCTCAATCTTGTTCTGGCTTTGTTTGTTGACTGTCTACGCCTCGCATCCGTACAACAGTATTGGTTCTATATAACATTCAAGAACTCTCTTCCTGATGTTAATTGTTAGGCATTTGTTGGTAAGAATGCTTGTCATCTTCTTGAATGCTGTTTTGGCTTGGCCGATTCTGCCGGCTATTTCCGATGTGCATCTGCCGTCTGATGAAATGATCGTTCTCAGGTATTTGAATTTATCAACCTGTGTCAAGGCTGTGCCATTTGCTGTTGTTTTGCATGAGGGGATTTCACGTTTTTTACTGATCACCATGACTTCAGTCTTCCTGCTGTTTAGTTCCAGCCCCTTACCTTTGTTTTCTATTTCTAGTATATTCACAAGGCTTTGTAGGTCTCTTTCACTTTCTGCAATTAGCACGGTGTCATCTCATCTGCATATCGAATGTTGTTTATCATTTTCCCTCCAACCTTTAATCCGGGTCTTCTTCTAGGTTTCTCATGATGTTTTCGCTGTAAAGTGAAAACAGATCTGGTGACAAAACACAACCCTGTCTGACTCCTCTTTTGATATTTTGGAAAGAGCTTACATTGTTTTCTATTCTCATTGCAGCTGTTTGTTCCCAGTACATATTTCTGATTATTCATAGATCTTTTCCATCAACATTGAGTCTCTCCAGTTGGTTGATCAATTCATCATGTCTTACCCGATCGAAAGCCTTGGTGTAGTCAACAAAGCATACATACAAATCCTTATTCATCTTTTTTGACCTCTCTATGATAGGTCTTAGGATTATATGGCATTAATAGTTCCTTTCCCTTCCACAAATCCACACTGTTCTTCTGCTATTTCTCTTTTGATTCTATTCTTTGTCCTCATCATGGTTATTCTTAACAGGATTCAGATTGTTTAAACTTTCTATATTGTGCAAAAACATCACTAATATTAATACATATAATCCCAACTTTGCCATCTGCAATCAAGTAATCTTTGTTTGAACGTTTTTATGAAAGACTTTATACAACCAAAATCCTGGTTTTCCAAGACGTATGAAAATCTGTTCTAGATGAATTTGGTATTGAGAAAATAACAGTCCGCCTAAATGAAATCTATGACACCGGAAAAATACGTAAACATACGTCAAAATCAATTTTCATTGCACATCCAAAGAAAGCAGGGACTGTAGAATGCGAACTTCATCGTACAATCAGTTTGGTGAGTCATGTAACAGAGATTCTATCAATAATAATCATGATGAAGACAAGGAACAGAATCAAAAGAGAAATAGCTGAAGAACAATGTGGATTTGTCGAAGGGAAAGGAACTGTTAATGTCATGCACATCCTCAGAACTGTCATAGGAAGATCAACTGAGTTGAATAAGGATTGATATTTATGTTTGTTGATTATACCAAGGTTTTTGATCCGGTAAGTCACGAAGAGTTGCTCAACCAGCTAGAAGGTCTCAATGTTGATGGAGAAGATTTAAGGAACATGTATTGGGAACAAACAGCAGCAATGAGAGTAGAAAACGAAATAAGCTTCTTCCAAAATATCAAAAGAGGGGTTAGGCAGGGATGTGTTCTGTCTACAGATTTTTTTTACTTTACAACTAAACCCTTATGAGAAATCTAGAAGAATGCTCTGGGATAAGGTTGAAGGAAAAATGATAAATAATCTTCGTTATGCAGATGACACCGTTCTAATTGCAGAAAATGAAAAATACCTGCAAAATTGTGTGAATATAAGAGAAATAGAAAGCGGAAATAAAGGGCAGCAGCTATTTAGCAAGAAGACTTGAAGTCATGGTCATCAGTAAAAAACAAGAAAATCCCCCCATGCAAAATAACGGCAAATGGCACCACATCAAGACAAGCTGATAATTTTCAATGTCTGAGAACGGTCATCTCACCAGACGGCAGATGCACATCAGAAATAGCCAGCAGAATCGGCCAGGCTAAAACAGCATTCAAGAAATTGAAAAGCGTTCTTACCAACAAATACATATCATTAACATCAGGAAGAGAGTTCTTCAGAACCGATAATGTTGTACGGATGTGAAGCATGGACAGTCAACACGCAAAGTCAGAACAAGATTGAAGCAGCTGAAATGTGGTTTCAAAAAGAATGTTAAGACTTCCATGGGCAGCAAAGAAAACAAACGAGACAGCAAAGAAAACAAACGAGACAGTCTTGAAGGAGGCAGCGCAGACACAAAAAGAACATTAATGAAGAAGATAAAGAAACGACAAGCAACATTTAGAGGCTTTTTTTATGAGAAAAGAGGATTAGAGCACCTGGTCACAACAGGAAAGCCGGAGGGAAAAGGATCACCAGGTAGACCCAGAGAGAAAATGTTGGATGGACTTGCACTGTGGATGAAGACAGAGAGGGTGGGAGAAGTACATGCAGCGACAAGGCATAGATTTGTATGTAGGGCCATGATGGCTAACGCCATGCAGCAAGACACATGATGATGATGATGAAAGTCCGTAAATATTTGACACACACACACACACACACACACACCACACACACACACACACACACACACACACACATACACACACACACACACACACACACACACACACACACACACACACACACACACACACACACACACACACACACACACACACACACACACACACACACACAGACGGTTTGACAAATTTGCTTGTTCTCGAGTTGTCTTTTCCTTATCTTCACTTTTCCTTTATCTCTGTTTCAGGAAAGGCCCAAATACTTTCCATTCCACGCTGTAAGAGTTTGTGCAGTGTTACTTTTGAGATGATACCAATGTTGGTCTGATTAATGATAGCTCTTGTTTTTGCTTTCATAGTGGATTTCCGGCCACTTCCTGTATCTATTCCTTTTTGGGTAAGACGTTCGATGGTATGATGACTCACATTTTGTTCGCGAAGGTACGATTTAAGGCGTCTAAGGACCACAGACCTTCCCAGGTGGAGAATTTTTGTTGCAGTGGCATTGCCTGCAAGTTTATCGGCCCGTTCATTTCCCTTAACACCAGCGTGTCCAGGGCAGTAGATCCACGTGAGACTTTTTAGGTTGATACTGTTCATTGCTTTGTGCCATTCTGGGGTCCCTACTCCATTTTGCGCTTTTTGAAGTAGATTCATTGAGTCAGTCAGGATGAAGGCTTGGCTTTCTTTCATGTCGTCATCCAGTGAAGTTAACCGTTGTAATGTAAGTGTGACTGCCTCAATTTCCATTGTTAGACTGGAGGTTGTGATATCATATGTAGCGTTTTCTTCATGTATGATAATACAAACATGAACAACACAAAACAAAGCCTCAAGTAGGAGCAGAGTGTGACAAATATCGTATGATCTAACACAGAGAAAATAATTCACATTAACAGCACAGGTGATCGTTCAAACCCAGGTGGAAAAACAAAGGACGACAATAGAAACGTCATGTCATCTTGGAGGTACGGATTGGAGCGATTACAACAAAGCAAAACAAAGACAAAAATACGACAGCAGAAGGACATTCAGGAATCACAACCTAGTTGCAGCCCGGCCCCTTCAGAGTGTAAGGAATTCAGGACAAAACACTCACCTGATCTCAGGTGGGGCTGCGTTTTTTTCTGAAGACTTTCTGCTGCCCAGTTCTCCCCAGAGATTCTCGCTACTGGCGCAAATTGTTTTCAGAATTGTCAGACATTTCGATACATGTTTAATCATTACTGATTTTGCACATGTTCATTGTAATCCTGCCATATACAATAAGTCAGTGTCTCTTCTAGTCCATGTTAAAATCAGTTACTGTCCCAACACCCTGACTCATCTACCAAAACCAGGTTCATATTGACACAAGTATGATGTTAGACTTGTAAGCCATGCTGTTTGACCCCTAGTACACAATTCACAGAGCATAACACTTGCCTTTCTAGGTAATCTCTCAGCATCCATTGATAGAGAGAGATGGACAGAAAGAGAGACGGACAGACCGACAGACAGACAGACTGACGGATGGACTTTTGGGGACCATACCAGTTAACTGTGTTTGACTTGTGCGGCAGCCATTGTTGTTCTGGCAACACGTTACCTAATTACGTGGCTGTGAGGTCTTTTTCAAACTTTTCTCTCTCCCTGACTTCTCCGTCTAATCGTCACCCTGGCCATTAATTAACTTTGTGCTGGTGTGCACATACATCACTTAGGGCACGACGTACCTGTCGCCTTGACTCGATGAACGATTGAAACACATTTAATACCCAAGCAGATGGATCCTTAATGGAGTTTACAAAGTTTTCTGCTTTAATCAATGGAAGCCAACCCAGTCGATCAGTCGATCAAAAGTTTAGCCAGAGAGAGTTTAGCCACAAAGAAGAGAGAGACAGACAGACAGACAGAGACAGACAGAGATAGACAGAGACAGACAAAGATAGACAGAGACAAGAGAGACAGACAAGAAGACAGAGACAGAGACAGACAGAGACAGAGACAGAGACAGACAGAGACAGACAGAGACAGACAGAGACAGAGACAGAGACAGAGACAGAGACAGACAGAGACAGAGACAGACAGAGACAGAGACAGAGACAGGCAGAGACAGACAGAGACAGAGACAGACGGGACAGAGACAGAGACAGAGACAGACAGAGACAGAGACAGAGACAGACAGAGACAGAGACAGACAGAGACAGACAGAGTCAGAGACAGAGACAGACAGAGACAGAGACAGAGACAGACAGAGACAGAGAGAGACAGAGACAGACAGAGACAGAGACAGACAGACAGAGACAGACAGAGACAGAGACAGACAGAGACAGAACAGAGACAGAGACAGATTCACGTCGTAAGCCATAGCCCCTGATGGAGAAGTATGTGAACAACATTAAGCACAATACTTTCTGTGTGATTACAAATGATACAGTTTGAATGGTTATAAGTAACACATTGTAAATAACATTAAGCACAATACTTTCTGTGTGATTACAAGTGATACAGTTTGAATGGTTATAAGTGACACATTGTAAATAACATTAAGCACAATACTTTCTGTGTGATTACAAGTGATACAGTTTGAATGGTTATAAGTGACACATTGTAAATGATCACAACATAATTACGACACAGTTTTGAAAGTGATCAAATAATTACCAATATCATGAAATAGTTGTTTCTCTTATTTTCAGAGCTTTGTACACAATGAGAAATGGTGCACAGCTTATGGGTCTACCGATGATAACAATACACTTAGTTCAAAAAAGCAAAGCCGTTTGTAATAATGAAGCTTGATACAATATCTGACCCTTCACCACGAAATCAATCTTAACTAGCATTTTGGGCATTTTGAGATATACATATCACTGGAAAGTGTACATTCTGCTGATTATTTTGGTACTTGAATGAAGCTTGTACTCAAAAAACTGTAGAAGTTATGTATGTTTAAAGTCATTAAGTTGTATGACGGCCATTTTGAGAAAACGGCCTCTAAAGTTTTTGTGTGCTCTCCTACACATTTTCCTTAAATTTCTTTATTTGGTGGCTTTGACCTAGTTTGTTTCTAAGTTTCGCTGTCATTATCTGAAAGGTGCACCAAAGAGCTTTCTATCAGTATATTACATGTGCAGGTACTGTGCAGGTTACGGTTCATAATAAGAAACAAAACTAGGTACTTTTGATAGGAAATTGCCTATTATCTGCTGCAATCAGTGCATTAAAATACCGATTTCAATTGATTAATAATATTTTTTCGAGAAAAAAATTTATGTCGGATAGATCATAGTCTACAGAAATCAATTTTGAGAAAAAGTCAAAACACCCCAGATAGACCCCCAGTCACCTTTTCAGCCCCTAGTGCTGTTCGACTGACTGCGAGTTAAGACTGATTTCGTGGTGGGAGGTCACAAATAATCAGTGACAACTATTTCCAAAATCAGAGATGTATGTATAGCAATCCTGTGTGTCGCCTGTACACAGGACATCCACAATGCGTTAACCTACAACAGGACTGACGTTCAAAATCCATTTCCATGATCATAGACTTAAATCCTAAGAGCAGTGACTGACGCTAAGTGACTGATTTCTATGTAGCATCTCACACACATTGTTTACACGAAAATCTTTAAAAAGCGTTATATATTCTTCTGTTTAAATCGCCACATAAATTAAGGAAAATGTCATTAGTTGGCAGAAAATCAGTAAGATAACCTTCTATCAAATCAGTTCCATCAACAACACCAAAATGACCATGAGAATGACAGCGTTCTGGTGGGACATGCACACACAAATATCCTACATTTATTGTTTGTTTGTTTCTTTCTTTCTTTCTTTCTTTCTTTGTTCGTTTGTTTGCTTTTTGTATACGCTTAACAAAGGCCAGTTAGCCCAAATTTTGCTCCTATCTTGTTTTGTTGTATTAAATACGAATTCTACTTCTTTTTTCTGTTTCCTGGTTCCTATTTGTTTAAATGCTGGCAGTCACTCTAGTTCAGTTTCAATTATACAAAATCAAACTTTCTAACAAAAGAGACAAAATCATGACCATTTACATACCATGACAGGAATGACAAGGAATGTTTTGTGTTTGTGTGATCTGGGCACTTTCTACATGCTGGTCACCGCCACACTGCTTAGTGCCATTGGACTGGTCTAACATAGTTTGTCATTGGACTGGTCTAACATAGTTTGTCATTGTACTGATCTAACATAGTTTGTCATTGGACTGGTCTAACATAGTTTGTCATTGTACTGGTCTAACATAGTTTGTCATTGTACTGGTCTAACATAGTTTGTCATTGGACTGGTCTAACATAGTTTGTAATTGGACTGGTCTAACATAGTTTGCCATTGGACTGGTCTAACATAGTTTGCCATTGGACTGGTCTAACATGATGTGTTCTAGTGAAGTGCTGACATAGGGAACAGTTTGTCATTGTACTGATCTAACATAATGTGTTCTAGTGCTGACAGAGGGAACAGTTTATGTCATATGTACTGATCTGACATGATGTGTTCTAGTGCTGACATAGAGAACAGTTTGTCATTGTACTGATCTAACATGATGTGTTCTAGTGAAGAGCTAACATAGGGAACAGTTTGTCATTGTACTGATCTAACATAATGTGTTCTAGTGAAGTGCTGACAGAGGGAACAGTTTGTCATTGTACTGATCTAACATGATGTGTTCTAGTGAAGTGCTGACAGAGGGAACAGTTTGTCATTGTACTGATCTAACATAATGTGTTCTAGAGCTAACATAGGGAACAGTTTGTCATTGTACTGATCTAACATAATGTGTTCTAGAGCTAACATAGGGAACAGTTTGTCATTGTACTGATCTACCATGATGTGTTCTAGCTGCTGACA
>JAPXFY010000023.1:497597-502597 GCA_030674185.1 Monoplex corrugatus
TCAAACAGGCGTCAAACAGGTGTCAAACAGACGTCAAACAGGCGTCAAACAGGTGTCAAACAGGTGTCAAACAGGTTTCAAGCAGACGTCAAACAGACGTCAAACAGGCGTCAAACAGACGTCAAACAGGTGTCAAACAGGTGTCAAACAGGCGTCAAACAGGCGTCAAACAGAAATGAGGAAGAATAAAACATACGAAAGGAAGAGAGAAAAGAATAAAGGCATGGACACAGTAATACCTCCCGCCTGACACACCCCCATCACCACCATCACCACCACTACCACCACTACCACCACCACCACCAGAATGAATTAATCACAAAATGAATGAATGAATGAATGAATGAATGATTGAATGAAGATAGACAAAAAGACAAACGAAACAAGTAAAACAATTAAAGACAGTTCTAAGAAAGAGAAAGAAAGGAAGAGAATGATGCAAAAAACAAACAAACAAAGAAACAAACAAAGAAACAAGCAAAAACAAAAGTATAATGAACAATAACTAAAAAAAAAAGAGAAAAAAAAAAGAGAAAACTTCCAGTTCCTCACAAAGTGAGTGGAATATAATTGTATCAGAAAAACTCGATGCAGTTCTGGTTTCTGTCGGCCCAAAACTATTTTCATCAACTTGTAACAACAAAAAGTTCCCATAAACTTTCTCACTGTTCCTCACTCTCTGTACCACATCATACACTCGCCGACTAACTTTTGGCCAGAATTTACTGTCGTACAATACCGGAACATCGTGTGCATCCCTAATGCTCTATCTCCATGGATGCAATCTGTGTATAATTTACGCTGGTAACAAGCCTTCCCACGCCGTCAGGTTACCCACTTGCCAGAGCTTTCAGTCACCTCCCTCAGTTCTGACCTTTGCCCTGACCCTGGCTCCAACCAGGACATGTTCCTCAGCCCTAAACTTTGACCCCAACTGTGAATCCGGTGAGTGTTTAATCTAAGCTCTGATATAAGTTTGTCAGTGATTTACCTGACTTCACTATGACTGTATGATACAAACACTATCTTACTATGACTGTATGATACAAACACTAACGTCACTATTACTGTATGATACAAACAATATCGTCACTATGAGTGTATGATACAAACACTAACGTCACTATGACTGTATGATACAAACACTAACGTCACTATGACTGTATGATACAAACACTGACGTCACTATGACTGTATGATACAAACACTAACCTCACTATTATTGTATGATCCAAACACTAACGTCACTATGACTGTATGATCCAAACACTGACGTCACTATGACTGTATGATCCAAACACTAACGTCACTATGACTGTATGAAAAAACACTAACGTCACTATGACTGTATGATCCAAACACTAACGTCACTATGACTGTATGATCCAAACACTATCGTCACTATGACTATGATACAAACACTAATGTCACTATGACTATGATACAAACACTAACGTCACTATGACTGTATGATACAAACACTAATGTCACTATTACTGTATGATACAAACACTAACGTCACTATTACTGTATGATACAAACACTAACGTCACTATTACTGTATGATACAAACACTAACGTCACTATGACTGTATGATACAAACACTAACGTCACTATGACTGTATGAAACAAACACTATCGTCACTATGACTGCATGATACAAACACTAACGTCACTATGACTGTATGATACAAACACTAACGTCACTATGACTGTATGATACAAACACTATCTTCACTATGACTGCATGATACAAACACTAACGTCACTATGTATGATACAAACACTAACGTCACTATGACTGCATGATACAAACACTAACGTCACTATGTATGATACAAACACTAACGTCACTATGACTGCATGATACAAACACTAACGTCACTATTTATGATACAAACACTAACGTCACTATGACTGCATGATACAAACACTGTCTAACACCAAACCAGATACATCTATAATAGAGTTTACAAGTTTTATATAGTTGTGCAAGGTCGGAGGTTGATGGAGGACTATGCCACTCCAACACACACAAAGCCAGGACGGTGGTTCCCAAACTTTATTCACATGTGCAAGAGTTCTCACCAGATGAAGACAAAGAACATCTTCATGAGAAGACAGTAGATGATAGTCTTCATCATCATCATCAGGTGCCCTGCCGCATGGCGTTGGCGACCATGGACTTCCAACCATCTTTATCTCTCGTTGCCCCTAGCATCTCCCCCACCCTCCTCATCCCCAGCCACTCTGCAAGTCCGTCCAGCATTCTCTCCCTGGGTCTACCTGGTGCTCTCTTTCCCTCCAGCTTTCCTGTTGTGACCAGACAGTCTTCATAGAAGAAGAAAACAGAACATGATCTTCCTAAGACAAAGAAGACAGTGGATCTTCTTAAGGAAAAGACCAAAAAGCCAGAGCCTGTAAGACACAACTATAGACTTCATCAGTACAATGACAACGTACACTTTTTGTTAATTGTACTAAAATGATTTAAACATTATAACTAAACCACCAAGAAGTATCAGAATATGACATTTGTACGTGGTGTCTGAATCTACATTCAGAATTGTAAATGATTACAAACATTGAACAAATAATTAACAGCTCAAGCATGTGATAACCTTGTAATACAATGAGGGCAAAGTAACGTACAGCAATGTTATGCTGTTTGGCTGTTATAAGCTATGTGAAAGCCAAAACAGCATTCAAGAAGATGACAAGCATTCTTACCAACAAATGCCTATCAATTAACATCAGAAAGAGAGTCCTTAAATGTTATATAGAACCAATACTGTTGTACGGTTGCGAGGCGTGGACAGTCAGCAAGCAAAGCCAGAGCAGGATCGAGGCAGCCGAGATGTGGTTTCTCAGAAGAATGTTGAGAGTTCCATGGACAGCAAAGGAAACAAACGAGACAGTCTTGATGGAGGCAGACACAAGTAGATCACTCATAAGGAAGATTAGGAAAAGACAAGCAACATTTATAGGCCATTTTATGAGGAAGGGGGATTTGGAGCACCAGGTCACAACGGGAAAGCTGGAGGGAAAGAGAGCACTAGGTAGACCCAGGGAGAGAATGCTGGACGGACTTGCAGAGTGGCTGGGGATGAGGAGGGTGGAGGAGATGCTGGGGCAACGAGAGATAGAGATGGTTGGAAGTCCATGGTCGCCAATGCCATACGGCAGGGCACCTGATGATGATGATGATGATGATGATGAAGCTATGTGAGCAGTAAAGTAACAGCAACTGAATAGACAGCATTTGAATGGGCAGCTGTTAACCAGTTATGTCAGTTAATATTTCATGGTGACGACAAATAGCATGGTAGCTGACTGTGTGAGCGATGTGGTCACAAGCAAAATGTATCAAATAACTGTACTGAGAGGATGACACACTGAGCTGTGCATTGGTTACAATGTGTAGCTTTGTGTTAAACTCCCTTCTGTTGTTTCTTTGGCTGTTTGGTAACAGACATTTTTGGTGTGAAATGTACACTGCTTCTTCCAATGAAAACAAGTCGCCATAGTATTGTGCCACCCATTTCCTGTTTTCTGTGTGTGTGTGGGGGGGGGGGTATTTCTTTCGGTGTTTTTTGTTGTTAGTTTTTTTGTTTCGTTTTGTTTTTCATAACTGCATGTTGCACATTAAAACTCCATTTATCATTTATACCTAAAGACAAGCGTGTGGGTTACCAAGTCAAGGTACATGGAATGTTTGGTTTTCAAAACTCATCATCGATATAAGAATTGACTTTGGGACTTGTGTTCAAACACAAGCAACATGCTCCATTCCTCTGGTACAATACATGTCTATTTCAGACTGCGGCACAGCCAGCAGGAACTCAGGAATGCTGCTTCACAGCAAGGTAAACCCACTTTACAGCAAGGTAAACCCCCTTTACAGCAAGGTAAACCCACTTTACAGCAAGGTAAACCCACTTTACAGGAAGGTAAACCCACTTCACAGCAAGGTAAACCCACTTTACAGCAAGGTAAACCCACTTTACAGCAAGGTAAACCCACTTTACAGCTAGGTAAACCCACTTTACAGCAAGGTAAACCCACTTTACAGCAAGGTAAGCCCACTTTACAACAAGTTAAACCCACTTTACAACAAGGTAAACCCACTTTACAGCAAGGTAAACCCACTTTACAGCAAGGTAAACCCACTTTACAGCAAGGTAAACCCACTTTACAACAAGGTAAACCCACTTTACAACCAGGTAAACCCACTTTACAACAAGGTAAACCCACTTTACAGCAAGGTAAACCCACTTTACAGCAAGGTAAACCCACTTTACAACAAGGTATACCCACTTTACAACAAGGTAAACCCACTTTACAACAAGGTAAACCCACTTTACAACAAGGTAAACCCACTTTACAGCAAGGTAAACCCACTTTACAGGAAGGTAAACCCACTTTACAACAAGGTAAACCCACATTACAACAAGGTAAACCCACTTTACAGCTAGGTAAACCCACTTTACAGCAAGGTAAACCCACTTTACAACAAGGTAAACCCACTTTACAGCAAGGTAAACCCACTTTACAGCAAGGTAAACCCACTTTACAGCAAGGAAAACCCACTTTACAGCAAGGTAAACCCACTTTACAGCAAGGTAAACCCACTTTACAACAAGGTAAACCCACTTTACAGCAAGGTAAACCCACTTTACAACAAGGTAAACCCACTTTACAGCAAAGTAAACCCACTTTACAACAAGGTAAACCACTTTACAACAAGGTAAACCCACTTTACAGCAAGGTAAACCCACTTTACAGCAAGGGAAACCCACTTTACAGTAAGGTAAACCCACTTTACAGCAAGGTAAACCACTTTACAGCAAGGTAAACCCACTTTACAGCAAGGTAAACCCACTTTACAGGAAGGTAAACCCACTTTACAGCAAGGTAAACCCACTTTACAGCAAGGTAAACCCACTCATTGTGGCCACACATCCAGACCACTGACACTTGGGTGCCTGCACCACACATC
>JAPXFY010000023.1:510097-520097 GCA_030674185.1 Monoplex corrugatus
TTACAAAACCTGTCTATTGTGCCATGTAATGAGTATTGCCTTACAAAACCTGTGTGTTGTGCCATGTAATGAGTATTGCTTTACAAAACCTGTCTATTGTGCGATGTAATGAATATTGCCTTACAAAACATGTCTATTGTGCCATGTAATGAGTATTGCCTTACAAAACATGTCTGTTGTGCCATTTAATGAGTATTGCCTTACAAAACATGTCTATTGTGCCATGTAATGAGTATTGTCTTACAAAACCTGTCTATTGTGCCATGTAATGAGTATTGCCTTACAAAACATGTCTGTTGTGCCATATAATGAGTATTGCCTTACAAAACATGTCTATTGTGCCATGTAATGAGTATTGCCTTACAAAACCTGTCTGTTGTGCCATGTAATGAGTATTGCCTTACAAAACCTGTCTGTTGTGCCATGTAATGAGTATTGCCTTACAAAACCTGTCTATTGCGCCATGTAATGATTATTGCCTTACAAAACATGTCTGTTGTGCCATGTAATGAGTATTGCCTTACAAAACATGTCTGTTGTGCCATGTAATGAGTATTGCCTTACAAAACATGTCTGTTGTGCCATGTAATGAGTATTGCCTTACAAAACATGTCTGTTGTGCCATGTAATGAGTATTGCCTTACAAAACATGTCTGTTGTGCCATGTAATGAGTATTGCCTTACAAAACCTGTCTATTGTGCCATGTAATGAGTATTGCCTTACAAAACATGTCTGTTGTGCCATGTAATGAGTACTGCCTTACAAAACTTGTTGTGCCATGTAATGAGTACTGCCTTACAAAACATGTCTATTGTGCCATATAATGAGTATTGCCTTACAAAACATGTCTATTGTGCCATGTAATGAGTATTGCCTTACAAAACATGTCTGTTGTGCCATGTAATGAGTATTGCCTTACAAAACCTGTCTGTTGTGCCATGTAAGTAGTGAGTATTGCCTTACAAAACATGTCTGTTGTGCCATGTAATAAGTATTGCATTACAAAACATGTTGTTTGTTACCAAAGGCAAAGGGTTCTATTACCATACACTAATTACGGATGATCCATAACAATACTGTTCTGATAAATGGGAAATAAAACTTAATAGAAACTTAAAGGGACTTCATGTGTTTTTTTTAAAGTGAAAAGATCAAATGATGTCAGAATGAAATGGTTTAAAATCAGAATCATACACCGAATTATAGGAACAAATGCCATTCTTCCAGAAATGGGATTTAAAAATACCAATGTACGTATTTTCTGTGATCCTGTAAATGAAAGAACTGAACGCTTTTTTATAGAAATGTGAAATCAGTCACAACTCTTGGCATATGATCAAAATGTGTTTAACACAAACTGTGAAACAGGTTCTAGTGTGAGGATTACTGAGTACATAGTACGTTTTGGCACTGAAACGAAATGTTGGCACTGATGTTGTATTTGACTTTATCATACATTTTAGCACTCTTTGTACACATGCAAGATAAAACATTCTCAATCAAATATAAATACTTTTCAGAAACCACTATACACAAGATTTCTAGTACAAGAATATAACGGAAAAATTAATCTTGATGTTGTGCAGTTTTCTGCCAGGTGACGCCATTATAAACATATGTTTCTTGAAAAATAACTTTAGGTTACACTTTTCTTTTTCAATGGTGATGTATGAGTAATGTTTGCACATGTGATGTAAAAATATTTCAAACTCAGTTTAGTTAATTCTCGTGTCGACAATATTGGTGTGTAAATTTCATGCATTTTTGAATTTTGACCATATCTTGCGCGATACAACTGTACCTAAATGAGTATTGAAATACTGTCATGAAGTGTGTCATTATTTGAACAGAAAGTTAAGAAAAAAACTAGGAGGGAACAAACTAGGAGGTTGAACTCCCAACACAAAGGAACAGAAAAGAAAAAAGTGGAGAAAATAGGAAGTTGGGAGGAAAAAATAAGGATATTTTGGTATTTTGCAATTCATCATGACAATCAGGCACATGAAAATACAAGCATATTTCAGCACGTACACATACATGTTCTAATATCACTTATAATGAAAAGACGTTAAATCAAGCATCAACACATACATGTATGTTGGAGCAAGAGCACATCCTTGCTTCACTCCGTTAGTAACAGGAAACTCATCATCTTCACTGCCGTTGACTAATCTTGAGTTCATGCCATCCTGAGCCTAACTATATCACAAGTATGTCGATGAGCCTAACTATATCACAAGTATGTCGATGAGCCTGACTATATCACAAGTATGTCGATGAGCCTAACTATATCACAAGTATGTCGATGAGCCTGACTATATCACAAGTATGTCGATGAGCCTGACTATATCACAAGTATGTCGATGAGCCTGACTATATCACAAGCATGTCGATGAGCCTAACTATATCACAAGTATGTCGATGACTATATCACAAGTATGTCGATGAGCCTAACTATATCACAAGTATGTCGATAATTATATCACAAGTATGTCGATGAGCCTGACTATATCACAAGTATGTCGATGACTATATCACAAGTATGTCGATGAGCCTAACTATATCACAAGTATGTCGATGACTATATCACAAGCATGTCGATGAGCCTGACTATATCACAAGTATGTCGATGAGCCTAACTATATCACAAGTATGTCGATGAGCCTAACTATATCACAAGTATGTCGATGACTATATCACAAGCATGTCGATGAGCCTGACTATATCACAAGTATGTCGATGAGCCTAACTATATCACAAGTATGTCGATGAGCCTGACTATATCACAAGTATGTCGATGAGCCTGACTATATCACAAGTATGTCGATGAGCCTGACTATATCACAAGTATGTCGATGAGCCTGACTATATCACAAGTATGTCGATGAGCCTGACTATATCACAAGTATGTCGATGAGCCTGACTATATCACAAGTATGTCGATGAGCCTGACTATATCACAAGTATGTCGATGAGCCTGACTATATCACATGTCGATGAGCCTGACTATATCACAAGTATGTCGAGGAGCGTGACTATATCACATGTCGATGGGCCTGACTATATCACAAGTATGTCGATGAGCCTGACTATATCACATGTCAATGAGCCTGACTATATCACAAGTATGTCGATGAGCCTGACTATATCACATGTCGATGAGCCTGACTATATCACAAGTATGTCGATGAGCCTGACTATATCACAAGTATGTCGATGAGCCTAACTATATCACAAGTATGTCAATGAGCCTGACTATATCACAAGTATGTCGATAAGCCTAACTATCTCACATGTCGATGAGCCTGACTATATCACATGTCGATAAGCCTGACTATATCACATGTCGATGAGCCTAACTATATCACAAGTCGATGAGCCTGACTATGTCACAAGTATGTTGATGAGCCTGACTATATCACAAGTATGTCGATGAGCCTGACTATATCACAAGTATGTCGATGAGCCTGACTATATCACAAGTATGTCGATGAGCCTGACTATATCACATGTATGTCGATGAGCCTGACTATATCACAAGTATGTCGATGAGCCTGACTATATCACAAGTATGTCGATGAGCCTGACTATATCACATGTCGATGAGCCTAACAATATCACAAGTATCTCGATGAGCCTGACTACATCACAAGTATGTCGATGAGCCTGACTATATCACAAGTATGTCGATGAGCCTGACTATATCACAAGTTGTCGATGAGCCTGACTATATCACATGTCGATGAGCCTAACTATATCACAAGTATGTCGATGAGCCTGACTATATCACAAGTAGTCGATGAGCCTGAACTATATCACAGTTGTCGATGAGCCTGACTATATCACATGTCGATAGCCTGACTAATCAATGTCGATGAGCCTGACTATATCACAAGTCGATGAGCCTGACTATGTCACAAGTATGTTGATGAGCCTGACTATATCACAAGTATGATGGTCGATGAACCTTGACTATATCACAAGTATGTCGATGAGCCTGACTATATCACATGTCATGAGACTGACTATATCACAGTATGTCGATGAGCCTGACTATATCACAAGTATGTCGATGAGCCTGACTATATCACAAGTATGTCGATGAGCCTGACTATATCACATGTCGATGAGCTCTAATCAATATCGATACACTATAGTACTTCGATGAGCCTGACTAATCACAAGTATGTCGATGAGCCTGACTATATCACAAGTATGTCGATGAGCCTAGACTATATCACAAGTATGTCGAGATGACGCTGACTATATTCACAGTATGTCGATGAGCCTACTATATCACAAGTATGTCGATAGCCTGACTATATCACATGTCGATGAGCCTGACTATATCAACAAGATATGTCGATGAGCCTAACTATATCACAGTCGATGAGCCTGACTAAATCACAAGTATGTCGATGAGCCTGACTATATCACAATTGTCGATGAGCCTGACTATATCACAGATGTCGATGAGCCTGACTATATCACAGTATGTCGATGAGCCTGACTATATCACATGTCGATGAGCCTGACTATATCACAAGATGTCGATGAGCCTGACTATATCACATGTCGATGAGACTGACTATATCACAAGTATGTCGATGAGCCTGACTATATCACAAGTATGTCGATGAGCCTGACTATATCACAAGTATATGTCGATGAGCCTGACTATATCACATGTCAATGAGCCTGACTATATCACAAGTATGTCGATGAGCCTGACTATATCACATGTCGATGAGCCTGACTATATCACAAGTATGTCGATGAGCCTGACTAAAATCACAAAGTATGTCGATGAGCCTAACTATATCACAAGTATGTCGATGAGCCTGACTATATCACAAGTATGTCGATGAGCCTAACTATATCACAAGTATGTCAATGAGCCTGACTATATATCTACAAGTATTCGATGAGCCTGAACTATATCCAATATGTCGATGAGCCTGACTATATCACAATGTCGATAACCTGACTATATCACATGTCGTGAGCCTAACTATATCAGAAGTCGATGAGCCTGACTATTCACAAGTATGTCGTGAGCCTGACTATATCACAAGTATGTCGATGAGCCTGACTATATCACAAGTATGTCGATGAGCCTGAACTATATCACAAGTATGTCGATGAGCCTGACTATATCACAAGTATGTCGATGAGCCTGACTATATCACAAGTTGTCGATGAGCCTGACTATATCACAATGTCGATGAGACCTAACTATATCACAAGTATGTCGATGAGCCTGACTACATCACAAGTATGTCGATGAGCCTGACTATATCACAAGTATGTCGATGAGCCTGATATATCACAAGTATGTCGATGAGCCTGACTATATCACATATGTCAATGAGTGCATTAACTAATATCACAAGTATGTCGATGAGCCTGACTATATCACATATCGATGAGCCCTGACTATATCACATGTCGATGAGCTGACTATATCACATGTCGATGACATAATATATCACATGTCGATGAGCCTGACTATATCACAAGTATGTCGATGAGCCTGACTATTATCACAAGTATGTCGATGAGCCTGACTATATCACAAGTATGTCGAATGAGCCTGAACATATCAACATGTCGATGAGCCTGACTAATGTCACAATATTCGATGAGCCTGACTATATCACAAGATGTCGATGAGCCTGACTATATCACAGTATGTCGATGAGCCTGACTATATCACAATATGTCGTTAGCCTAAACTATTCAGAAAGTAGTCGATGAGCCTGACTATATCACATTGTCGATGAGCCTGACTATATCACAAGTATGTCGATGAGCCTGACTATATCACAAGTATGTCGATGAGCCTAACTATATCACAAGTATGTCGATAAGCCTGACTATATCACAAGTATGTCGATGAGCCTGACTATATCACAATGTGTGTCCGATGAGCCTGATATATCACAAGTATGTCGATGATCCTACTATATCACAAGTATGTCCATGAGCCTGACTATATCACAAGTATGTCGATGAGCCTGACTATATCACAAGTATGTCGATGAGCCTGAACTATATCACAAGTATGTCGATGAGCCTGACTATATCACAAGTATGTCGATGAGCCTGACTATATCACATATGTCGATGAGCCATGACACATATACATACAAGTATGTCGATGAGCCTGACTATATCACATTGTCGATGAGCCTGACTATATCACAAGTATGATCGATGAGCCTAACTATATCTACATGAGCTGCAACTGAGCCTGACTATATCACAAGTATGTCGATGAGCCTGTCTATATCACATGTCGATGAGCCTGACATATCACAAGTATATCGATAAGCCTGACTATTTCACAATAGTCGATGAGCCTGACTATATCACAAGTATGTCGATGAGCCTAACCATATCCAATATGTCGATGAGCCTGACTATATCACAAGTATGTCGATGAGCCTGACTATATACAACATGTCGATGAGCCTAACTATATCACATATCGATGAGCCTGACTATTTCACAGATGTCGATAAGCCTGACTATATCACATGTCGATGAGCCTAACATATCATCAAAGTCGATGAGCCTGACTATGTCACAAGTATGTCGATGAGCCTGACTATATCACAATATGTCGATGAGCCTGACTATATCACATAGTCGATGAGCCTGACTATATCACAAATGTATGTCGATGAGCCTGACTATATCACAAGTATGTCGATGAACCTGACTATATCACATGTTTGATGAGCCTAACTATATCACAAGTTGTCGATGAGCCTGACTATATCCAAGTATGTCGATGATCCTGACTATATCACAAGTTATCGATGAGCCTGACTATATCACAAGTATGTCGATGAGCCTGACTATATCACAAGTATGTCGATGAGCCTGACTATATCACAAGTATGTCGATGAGCCTGACTATATCACAGTATGTCGATGAGCCTGACTATATCACAAGTATGTCGATGAGCCTGATATATCACAAGTATGTCGATGAGCCTAACTATATCACAAGTATGTCGATGAGCCTGACTATATCACAGTATGTCGATGAGCCTGACTATATCACAAGTATCGATGAGCCTGACTATATCACATATGTCGATGAGCCTGACTATATCACAAGTTATGTTCAATCGATGAGCCTGACTATATCACAAGTATGTCGATGAGCCTGATTATATCACAAGTATGTCGATGAGCCTGACAATATCACAAGTATGTCGATGAGCCTGACTATATCACATGTCGATGAGCCTGACTATATCACAAGTATGTCGATGAGCCTAACCTATATCACATGTCAATGAGCCTGACTATATCACAAGTATGTGATGAGCCTGTCAATATTCACATGTCGATGAGCCTGACTATATCACAATGTTATCGATAAGCCTGACTATTACACAATAGTCGATGAGCCTGACTATATCACAGATGTCGATGACCTAACATAATCTCAAGTAGTCGATGAGCCTGACTATATCACAAGTATGTCGATGAGCCTGACTATATCACAATCATGTCGATGAGCCTAACTATATCACAATATGTCGATGAGCCTGACTATATCACAAGTCGATAAGCCTGACTATATCACATGTCGATGAGCCTAACTATATCACAAGTCGATGAGCCTGACTATGTCACAAGTATGTCGATGAGCCTGACTATATCACAAGTATGTCGATGAGCCTGACTATATCACAAGTATGTCGATGAGCCTGACTATATCACAAGTATGTCGATGAGCCTGACTATATCACAAGTATGTCGATGAGCCTGACTATATCACAAGTATGTCGATGAACCTGACTATATCACAAGTATGTCGATGAGCCTAATTATATCACAAGTATGTCGATGAGCCTGACTATATCACAAGTATGTCGATGAGCCTAACTATATCACAAGTATGTCGATGAGCTTAACTATATCAGAAGTATGTCGATGAGCCTGACTATATCACAAGTATGTCGATAAGCCTAACTATATCACATGTCGATAAGCCTGACTATATCACATGTCGATGAGCCTGACTATATCACATGTCGATAAGCCTAACTATATCACATGTCGATAAGCCCAACTATATCAGATGTCGATGAGCCTGACTATATCACATGTCGATAAGCCTAACTATATCACATGTCGATGAGCCTGACTATATCACATGTCGATAAGCCTAACTATATCACATGTCGATGAGCCTAACTATATCACATGTCGATAAGCCTAACTATATCACATGTCGATGAGCCTAACTATATCACATGTCGAAAGCCTAACTATATCACATGTCGATGAGCCTGACTATATCACATGTCGATAAGCCTGACTATATCACATGTCGATAAGCCTAACTATATCACATGTCGATGAGCCTGACTATATCACATGTCGATGAGCCTGAACTATCACATGTCGATAAGCCTGACTATATCACATGTCGATAAGCCTAACTATATCACATGTCGATGAGCCTGACTATATCACATGTCGATGAGCCTGACTATATCACATGTCGATAAGCCTGACTATATCACATGTCGATAAGCCTAACTATATCACATGTCGATGAGCCTGACTATATCACAAGTATGTCGATGAGCCTAACTATATCACATGTCGATGAGCCTAACTATATCACAAGTATGTCGATGAGCCTGACTATATCACAAGTATGTCGATGAGCCTAACTATATCACTAATATGTCGATAAGCCTAACTATATCACAAGTATGTCGATGAGCCTGACTATATCGCATGTCGATGAGCCTGACTATATCACTAGTATGTCGATAAGCCTAACTATATCACATGTCGATGAGCCTGACTATATCACAAGTATGTCGATGAGCCTGACTATATCACAAGTATGTCGATGAGCCTAACTATATCACAAGTATGTCGATAAGCCTAACTATATCACTATCGTCCAAAATTGACTTCAGTGTACTTTAGTGTCACTAGTGGCACGACGTCCCAGCCGGGTACAACACTTTGGGGTGAAAAATGGTGTGGCGAGTGCAGTGATTTTGACATGATAACTCGCCCAGTTGAGAAACCATGGAAGGGGTGAGAAACTGTGTCACAACATACGTCACTGGGCCAGACAAATGGTTAGGGCAGATGACAAACCTGAAGGTTCGTGGAATTGGGTCCTCTGTAACACTGTAACTGTCGTCTGAACATGATTATTGTGTTGATAGTGTGGCCATGGAAATAGATAATCTGCCCTTCTTTTCTTTACTCGGTCGGTTGTTCCCGTCAATCTGTCACTTGAGGTTGGCGCTAACGTAAAACCGTATCAAATCAATAGATCAAATCAATATCTTCCAGTCTGTGATCTTTTTGTACATGTATGTGATGTTGCTAATTTATCAATGTTTCTGTGTGATGTTGTTAATTTACCAATGTTTCTGTGTGATGTTGTAAATTTATCAATGTTTCTGTGTGATGTTGTTAATTTACCAATGTTTCATGTGGTATTGTTGATGTATTTCTTGACAATTGAACTTGAAAGCACATTGATCTCTGGTAACGAAGGCAAATATGAAAAAGAGAAACATTTAACCAAAAAATGTCACCGTTGGAAAACAAACCACTAAATTCTCTCTCTCTCTCTCTCTTCTCTCTCTCTCTCTCTCTCTCTCTCTCTCTCTCTCTCTCTCTCTCACTCTCTCTCTCACTCTCTCTCTCTGTCTCTCTCTCTCTCTGTCTCTCTCTCACTCTCTCTCTCTCTTACTCTCTCTCTCTCTCTCTCTCTTTCTCTGTCTCTCTCTGTCTGTCTGTCTCTCTCTGTATGTGTGTCTCTCTCTGTCTCTGTCTCTCTATCTCTCTGTGTCTCTCTGTCTCTCTCTCTCTCTCTCTCTCTATATATATATATATATATATATATATATATATGTGTGTGTGTGTGTGTGTATATATATACATATATGTATACATATATATATATATATATATATATATATATATATATATATATATAAA